>JAVJIX010000235.1:582500-702500 GCA_036785185.1 Paratrypauchen microcephalus | reverse complement strand
TTGTTGCCGCTGTTGCTTGCTGTTGCTGTTGTTGCCGTTGTTGCTGTTGCCGGGTTGCTCGCTGTTGTTGCGGTCGCTGCTGCTGGCTGTTGTTGTCAGTCAGCTGGTTGTTTGCTCGTTGCCGCAGCGGCTGTGGTTGTTGTTGCGGTTGTTGGTGCCGCTGTTGCTTGCCGCTGTTGTTGTTGTTGTTGCTGTTGCTGTCAGGTTGCCGCTGTTGCTCGCTGCTGCTGTTGTTGCCGCTGTTGTTGCTGCTGTTGTTGTTGCCGTTGCTGTTCGCTGTTGCTGTTGCCGCTGCTGCCGCTGTTGCTGTTGTTGCCGCTGTTGCTGCTGTTGTTGCTGCTGCTCGGCTGCCGCTGTTGTTGTTGTTGTTGTTGTTGTCATCGTTGTTGCCGTTGTTCGTTGTTGTTGTTGTTGTTGTTGTTTGTTGTTGTGTTGTTGTTTGCTGTTGTTATTATTGTTGTTGTTGCTGTTGTTGTTGTTGTTGTCGCTGTTGTTGTTGTTGTTTGCTCGTTTGCTGCTGCTATTGTTGTTGTTGTTGTCGCTTGTTGTTGTTGTTGTTGTTGTTGTCATTGCTGTTGTCATTGCTGTTGTTGTTGCTGCTGTTTTGCCGCTGCCGCTGTTGCTGCTGTTGTGGCTGTTGTTGTTGTTGCCGGGCAGCTGCTGTTGTTGCTGCTTGTTGTTGTTGCTGTTGTTGTTGTTGCTGTTGCTCGCTGTTGCTGTTGCTCGTTGTTGTTGTTGTTGCTGTTGTTGTTTGCTGTTCGCTGTTATTGTTGTTTGCTGTTGTTGCTCGCTGCTGCCGCTTGTTGTCATTGCCGTTGCTGTTGCTGCTGTCCGCTGTTGTTGCTGTCATGTTGTTGTTGCCGCTGTTGCTGCTGCTGTTGCAGTTGCTCGCTGTTGTTGCTCAGTTGCCGCTGTTGTTGCTCGCTGTTGCCGGGTTGTTGTTGCCGCTGTTCGCTGCTGTTGCCGCTGTTGCTGCTGCCGCTGCCGCTGTTGTTGCTTGTTGTCGCTGCTGTTGCTGTCGCTGCTGTTGTTGCTGTTGCTGTTGTTGCTGTCGTTGTCATTGTTGCTGTTGTTGCCGCTGTTGCTGCTGCTTGCCGCTGCTGCCGCTGTTGCTGTTGCAACAGCTGTTGCTGCTGGTTGCTTGTTGCCAGCTTGTTGCCGCTATTGCTGTTGTTGTTGCAGCTGTTGTTGCATATTGCCGCTGTTGTTGTTGTTGTTGTTGTTACGCTGTTGCTGTTGTTGTTGCCGCTGCTCGCTTGTTGCTGTTGTTGTTGTTGTTATTGCCGCTGTTGCTGTTGCTGTTGTTACGCTGTTGTTGCCGTGCTGCTGTTGTTGTTGTTACGGCTGGTTACATTATTGTTAAGTATTGTTGTTGTTGTTGTTGTTTAAGGTTGTTAAAGAACTATTGTTGTTGTTGTTACCGCTGTTGTTACAGTTGTTGTTGTTGTTGTTGTTGTTGTCATGTTGTTGTTATTAACAGCATTAAGCTATTGTTGTTGCCCAGCTGTTGTTGTTGTTGTCATTATTGTTGTTGCCGCTATTGTTGTTGCTGTTGTTGTTGTCATTGTTAACCAGCTTGTTGTTGCCGTTGTTGTTGTTGTTGCTATTGTTGTTGCTGCTGTCATTCGTTGTTATTATTGCCGCTGTTGTTGCAGCTATTGTTATTAATTGTTACTGTTATTGTCATGTTGCTGCTGTTGTTGTTTGTTGTTGTTCGCTTGTTGTTGTTGTTTATTGTTATTAGCTTGTTGCTGCTGTTGTTGTTGTTGTTGCTGTTGCTGTTGTTGTTGCCGCTCAGTTGCTTGTTGCTGTTGCCAGTTGTTGTTGCTCGCTGCTGTTGTTGCCGTTGTTGTTGCTGTCGCTGCTGTTGTTGGTCAGTTGTTGTTGTCATTGCTGTTTGCCGTTGTTGCTGCTTGTTGCCGTTGTCATTGCCGCTGTTGCCGTTTGCTGGTTGCTTGTTGCCGCTGCTGTTGCCAGTTGTTGCCGCTGTTGCTGCCGCTGCTGTTGTTGTTGTTGCTGTTGCCGTCTGCTGCTGTTGCCGCTTGTTGTTGCTGTTGCTTGTTGCTGCTGTTGCTGTTGTTGCTGTTGCCGCTGCTCAGTTGCTCAGCTTGTTGCCAGTTGTTGCGGTTGCTGTTGCCGCTGTTGTTGCTTGCAGTTGCCGCTGCTCAGGCTGTTGCTTGCAGTTGCTAGCAGTTGTTGTAGCGTTTCGCTGTTGTTGCTGTTGCCGCTGTTGCTGCTGCTGCTGTTGCTGTTGCCGTTGCTGCTGTTGCTGCTGTTGCAGTTGCTAGCTGTTGCAGCAGCAGTGTCAGTTGCAGTAGTTGCAGTAGCAGCAGTAGTAGCAGCAGTAGTAGCAGTAGTAGTAGCAGTAGTAGTAGTAGTAGCAGTAGTAGTAGCAGTAGCAGTAGCAGTAGCAGCAGTAGTAGCAGTAGTAGTAGTAGTAGCAGCAGTAGGAGCAGTAGCAGTAGTAGTAGCAGTAGTAGTAGCAGTAGTAGTAGTAGTAGCAGTAGTAGCAGTAGTAGTAGTAGCAGTAGTAGTAGCAGTAGTAGTAGTAGTAGCAGTAGTAGTAGCAGTAGTAGTAGTAGTAGCAGTAGTAGTAGTAGTAGCAGTAGTAGCAGTAGTAGCAGTAGTAGTAGTAGTAGTAGTAGTAGTAGTAGTAGTTTTAGTAGTAGTTTTACTAGTTCTTAAATTTTAAAACTATTCCGGAAAGGTCCCATTTAATTTTTTAATTTTTTTTTCTGGACTTCAAATTTAGGGTGACCTAAATTAGAGATAGGGTGAGGAGCTCAGTCAAACGTGAGGAGCTCGGAGTAGAGCCGCTGCTCCTCCACGTGGAGAGGAGCAGCTGAGGTGACTCGGGCGTCTGTTCCGCCTGGACTCCTCCCTCAGGAGGTGTTCAGGGCATGTCCCACCAGGAGGAGGCCCCGGGGAAGACCCAGGACACACTGGAGGGACTATGTGTCCCGGCTGGCCTGGGAACGCCTTGGGGTCCCCCGGAGGAGCTGGAGGAAGTGTCCGGGGTGAGTATCGAAACTACAAAAATGACAGAACAGTGCAGAACGTTTCCTGAAAGTGTTTAGAACAACCTGGAGCTGGACCTGGTTAGTCCTGGTTTAGACCCAGTTTATTCCCGGTTTAGACCTGGTTTAATCCCCAGTTTAGTCACGGTTTAGTCCTGGTTTAGACCCGGTTTAGTCCTGGTTTAGTTCTAGTTTAGTTCTAGTTTAGTCTTGGTTTAGGCCTGGTTTAGTCCTGATTTAGTCCTGGTTTAGTCTTGGTTTAGACCTGGTTTCTTCCTGGTTTAGTCTTGGTTTAGACCTGATTTAGACCTGGTTTAGTCCTGGTTTTGTCCTAGTTTAGTTTTGGTTTAGACCTGGTTTAGTCCTGGGTTAGTCTTAGTTTAGACCTGGTTTAGTATTGGTTTAGTCCTGGTTTAGACTTGGTTTAGACTTGGTTTAGCCCTGGTACAGGTTTATCTGGGTCACACATTTCTCCATAACACCAGTCTGCACGCCCCTCAGCTCAGGTGCGTTTCATATTTTTAATATTTTTTTTTATATTTTATTCTAAATTTAACTTTACTCTCGTCTCTCGTGCTTTTTAAACATAATCCTAAACGTGTCCAGGCCTTTGTTTATGTCGCACTTTGTAGATATTACAGTTTAACGGTCTGACCGATCCGTGAGGGAGACACAATCCTCCACAACACCGTCACGACCTGCCTGTGTGGCCGGCCCCAGCCCTCTGCTCCCGGGGCTCCTGCGGCCCCTGCGCCCGCTCTGACCCAGCCTGTCCCCGGCCACTCACCTCCGTGTGGAGCCGCTGCCCGGAGCCCTGCTTCAGCCCGGCCTCCAGGCCCACAATCCCGGTCCAAAGCGTCCCATTCTGGAGACAAAACATCCGGCGGAGGAACAGCGTGAGCCGGGCACAGCGAGGCAAGTACCCGGGGCTCCGCTCCGCACCTCCGGCCGCTCCTTCACAGTAAAAGCACAAAGACCACACCGGGACTAAACCAGGACTAAACCAGGACTAAACCAGGACTAAACCAGGACTAAACCAGGACTAAACCAGGTTTAAACCAGGACTAAACCAGGACTAAACTAGGACTAAACCAGGTCTAAACAAGGACTAAACAAGGACTAAACTAGGACTAAACCAGGTTTAAACCAGGACTAAACCAGAACTAAACCAGGTCTAAACCAGGTCTAAACAAGGACTAAACTAGGACTAAACCAGGTTTAAACCAGGTCTAAACCAGGACTAAACTAGGACTAAACCAGGTCTAAACAAGGACTAAACCAGGACTAAACTAGGACTAAACCAGGACTAAACTAGGACTAAACCAGGTCTAAACCAGAACTAAACCAGGACTAAACCAGGACTAAACCAGAACTAAACCAGGACTAAACCAGGTCTAAACAAGGACTAAACTAGGACTAAACCAGGTTTAAACCAGGTCTAAACCAGGACTAAACTAGGACTAAACCAGGTCTAAACAAGGACTAAACTAGGACTAAACCAGGACTAAACTAGGACTAAACCAGGACTAAAGTAGGACTAAAACCAGGAAACACATGCTTCACAGCAAGAAAGTTCTGGGTTTGATCCCCGGGTCGCCCGGGGATCAATCTGATCTGTGTGGAGTTTGCATGTTCTCCCCGTGTCTGGGTGGGTTTCCTCCGGTTTCCCCCATCAACCCAAAACATGCACCATGGGTAAATCCTCTTGCTGAGGTCCTGACCAAACCAAAGCAAGAAGATCCTGGAGAAGGTCCCCGGGCGCAGTAACCAGGATGGGTTAAATGCAGAGAAGAAATTCTCCTGTGTGAGATCAATAAAGTCACTTCTTCAAACGGATAATGCTGTAACTGGTTAATTTTGTTTGATGACAAATTGTGCAAAACAAATCTCCGGTTTAACTGCAGATAACGTTGAAAATCAGTAGAAAAAGTGTAATTTACCCATTTAAATTCAAGCTTTACTTGATTAAAATATAGAATACGTACAGATAAAAGCGTACATCGCGTGTTTGTTGAAATATGAGAGTTATTTGATGAAAAAGTACAAATTGTATACCGGAAGTTTAGCCGTTAGCTGCGTTAGCTTGACTGCAGTCTGCTCCAGCGGGACAGCGCCCTCTGCCGGCGACAGCGAGACAGCGCCCCCGCCAGGACAACGGGTTCAAACTTTATTTTAGTTTAATTTAAATAGTGTTATTTCTTATTAGATTAGGAGCATTGTTGGATATACATTTATCATAGAGGTTTTAAGACATTTTGTAGGTCTAACCCAGGACAAAACCAGGACTACAGTAGGTCTAACCCAGGTCTAAACCCGGTTTAAACCAGGGCTAAAACCAGGACTACAGTAGGTCTAACCCAGGTCTAAACCCGGTTTAAACCAGGGCTAAAACCAGGACTACAGTAGGTCTAAACCAGGACCAAACCAGGACTAAAACCAGGACAAAACCAGGACTACAGTAGGTCTAACCCAGGACAAAACCAGGACTACAGTAGGTCTAACCCAGGACTAAACCAGGACTACAGTAGGTCTAAACCAGGTCTAAACCCGGTTTAAACCAGGGCTAAAACCAGGACTACAGTAGGTCTAAACCAGGTCTAAACCCGGTTTAAACCAGGGCTAAAACCAGGACTACAGTAGGTCTAAACCAGGACCAAACCAGGACTAAAACCAGGACAAAACCAGGACTACAGTAGGTCTAAACCAAGACTAAAACCAGGTCTAAACCAGGTTTAAAACCAGGTCTAAACCCGTTTTAAACCAGGACTAAACCAGGACTACAGTAGGTCTAACCCAGGACAAAACCAGGACTACAGTAGGTCTAACCCAGGACTAAACCAGGACTACAGTAGGTCTAAACCAGGTCTAAACCCGGTTTAAAACCAGGTCTAAACCCGTTTTAAACCAGGACTAAACCAGGACTACAGTAGGTCTAAACCAGGACTAAACCAGGACTACAGTAGGTCTAAACCAGGTCTAAACCCGGTTTAAACCAGGGCTAAAACCAGGACTACAGTAGGTCTAAACCAAGACTAAAACCAGGTCTAAACCAGGTTTAAAACCAGGTCTAAACCCGTTTTAAACCAGGACTAAACCAGGACTACAGTAGGTCTAACCCAGGACTACAATAGTTCTAAACCAGGACTAAACTAGGTCTAAACCAGGACTACAATAGTTCTAAACCAGGACTAAAGTAGGTCTAAACCAGGACTACAATAGGTCTAAACCAGGACTAAAGTAGGTCTAAACCAGGACTACAATAGGTCTAAACCAGGACTAAAGTAGGTCTAAACCAAGATTCAAGATTCAAGATTGTTTATTTGTCATATGCAGAATCAACACAAGGTCAACAATGAAATGTTTAGGATCAGTAGAACCGTTGACTCACTGAGATAGTCAGAAGTACTAATAACAGCAATAATAGTACATGGTAAAAAAAGTGTTGCAAAAGTGCAGGGGAAGAAGTAAACAATATAATAAACAATATAAAATATGTAATAAAATGTAATTAAAAAAAATACAAGGTACAATGTACAAGGTGCAGGTAGGGTTAAATCAAATAAGGTGTAAGTATTTCACAGATTGCACATAATATGGTGTGGTGTGGGTGTTGCATGTGGATTTCGTATTGCACATAGTATGGTATAAATATTGCACATAGTATGATATAAATATTGCACATAGGTTATTGCACTGATTATTGCACATGTAACAGTAGTTTACAGTGAGGTAGTGACAGACATGATGCATTCATACAGAGCAGCAGCAGTAAACATATTATGCATAATTAAAAGTAGTTTAGTGCAGTATTATTGAGAGTTCAGTATTATTTAGAGTATTACCCAGAGTTCAGTAGTCTGACAGCTTGGGGGTAATATCTGTCTCTGAGTGTTTTTGTGCGTGCTGCAGGCTCCTGTATCGTCTACCAGAGGGTAGCAGACAGAAGAGTCCTTGTGCCGGATGAGTATGGTCCTTAGTGATGCTGCGTGCCTTACGCAGACCCCTGCTGTGGTAAATGTCCTGGATGGAGGGGAGACTGCTGCCAGTGATGTCCTCTGCCGCTCGCACCACCCTCTGTAGTGCTTTGTGGTTCCCATACCACACTGTGATGCAGCCCGTCAGCAGGCTCTCCATGGTGCACCTGTAGAAGTTTGTGAGGATGCTGGTGTTCATACCAAACTTCCTCAACTTCCTCAGGAAGTAGAGTCTTTGTCGGGCTTTCTTAACCACAGTGTCTGTATGTAGTGTCCAGGACAGATCCTCAGTGATGTGTACCCCGAGGAACTTAAAACTGCTGACCTGCTCCACCTCAGCATTGTTGATGGAGATGGGGGGATGCTGGTCTACACGCTGTCTCCTGAAGTCCACCATCATTTCCTTAGTTTTGCTGATGTTCAGAGAGAGGTTATTTTCCTGACACCAGCTGGTCAGTGATTTCACCTCGTCTCTGTAGGCGCTCTCATCGTTGTTGGTGATGAGAGTGCCTACAGAGACGAGGTGAAATCACTGACCAGGACAGAACCAGGACGAAAGTAGGTCTAAACCAGGACTAAAGTAGGTCTAAACCAGGACTACAATAGGTCTAAACCAGGACTAAAGTAGGTCTAAACCAGGACTACAGTAGGTCTAAACCAGGACTACAATAGGTCTAAACCAGGACTAAAGTAGGTCTAAACCAGGACTACAGTAGGTCTAAACCAGGACTACAATAGGTCTAAACCAGGACTACAATAGGTCTAAACCAGGACTAAAGTAGGTCTAAACCAGGACTACAGTAGGTCTAAACCAGGACTAAAGTAGGTCTAAACCAGGACTACAGTAGGTCTAAACCAGGACTACAGTAGGTCTAAACCAGGACTACAGTAGGTCTAAACCAGGACTAAAGTAGGTCTAAACCAGGACTACAGTAGGTCTAAACCAGGACTAAAGTAGGTCTAAACCAGGACTACAGTAGGTCTAAACCAGGACTACAGTAGGTCTAAACCAGGACTACAGTAGGTCTAAACCAGGACTAAAGTAGGTCTAAACCAGGACTACAGTAGGTCTAAACCAGGACTAAAGTAGGTCTAAACCAGGACTAAAGTAGGTCTAAACCAGGACTAAAGTAGGTCTAAACCAGGACTACAATAGGTCTAAACCAGGACTACAGTAGGTCTAAACCAGGACTAAAGTAGGTCTAAACCAGGACTAAAGTAGGTCTAAACCAGGACTACTGTAGGTCTAAACCAGGACTACAATAGGTCTAAACCAGGACTACAGTAGGTCTAAACCAGGACTAAAGTAGGTCTAAACCAGGACTACAGTAGGTCTAAACCAGGACTACTGTAGGTCTAAACCAGGACTACAGTAGGTCTAAACCAGGACTACAGTAGGTCTAAACCAGGACTACAATAGGTCTAAACCAGGACTAAACCAGGACTACAGAAAACCTCAGTAAACAAACAGAGTTATTTGAAAACACAGAAATAAAAAGTCCACAGTTTAAATTACTTCAGATTTTATTCAATGGAAAAAAGACCTTGAGGAAAATACAGTAATTCCCACAGAGCACACAGAGGGGGCGAGAGCCGTTTCCTGTTCGCAAAAATAAACGTTTAAATGATAAGGTACAAAAAAAAAAAAAAAAAGTACAAAACAGGAACCCGAAATTAAACCATAAATATTCAATTTTAGGTGCACAAAACTGTAAACAACAAAGTGTGGAGATATACAAAAGAACGGCGGCCATTTCCTCAGACAGTCGTAAAAATCTAAAAACGGAGTGTTGTTTTTTTACGGAGTTTAAAAATATGCCTTTTGGTAACACTGTCCAGTAGATTTGGCCTTCAAAATAAGAGCAGTAGGAAGTTAGGTAGGTTAAGTAGGTAGGTACACCTTCACAATAAAAGGTTACAATTGATGGCAGGGAAAACGGAGAAGGCACGGACCTCGAAAAAAAACAAAAAAACAAACAAAAATATTATTATTATTATTATCATCATTATCGGAGGAGTTTCAAAATAAAAGCTCCAAAAACAGGTCCATTCGAGTCCATTCATTAGTGTATGAATAGCACCGGTGATTTATTGTGAAAGGGTGTACAGGAAGTCACCCTTTTTCGGCGTTTTTTACAATTTCAAACGTGATTTTCAAGCCATGATCGACTGCATGCACGATTCGCCCTCAAAACCATGCTACGTATACGGCTGTGCGCTACAAATTTCACAGTAAAATTCCACTTTTTTTTCTCGTTTTCGTCAATTAATAACATCGTCCGAAACGCGATAAATACGATTACGGTTTTTAAAATATGTCGGGTTAAGGTTGTGTGCAGCATTCAGAACAGTGCGTTGGAAAAAGTTCGAAGTTCATTTCAGGATTTTTGAGGCAAAGAGGCGTGATAAGAAGATTAAACGTGATTCGGCGGTACCCTGTCGCGATCGGGCTCGCTCGGGAAAAAAAGGTCCCCAACACCTCGACTCGGAAAGGCAGGAAGTGGCGTGAGAGTTCGACGGAAAGCGGAATAGTGCGGAATAGCGGAATAGTGTTAGATCGTCCGGTTGGCGTCCCGAGACTTTGCCGTTGGATTCTACGGAGAAAGGCCAATCTGATGCTTCTTTAGTATTTACATCGTGTAGGATTGCGGTTTTTAGTTTCGCTTTTTGAAGAACGTGTTTCGGAACATGTCCAACGTCGCGCAAAAACTGACTCTCGTGCTCCAAACACTCTGTTTCACCGCGTGATGTCATCGAGTGGGAGTTTAACAGCTCCTTTTCCCTTTAGTTCAGTGGAGATCGGCGACTCCAGGACTGAAATTATCCAGATGATTCTAGTGAAGGTGTGTGGAGTTTAAAAACACAGTGGAGCACCACATGATGACATCACAAGGTGGAACAGAGTGTTTTTTTTTTCAGTTTGAGAGAAGAACTTAGCCAGTCCAGGTTTAGTCCAGGTTTATCTTTAGTTCCAGTTTAGTCTCGGTTTAGTTCAGGTTTAGTTCAGGTTTAGTCCATCTTTAGTCCAGGTTTAGTCCAGGTTTAGTCCCAGGTTTAGTCCATCTTTAGTTCAGGTTTAGTCCATCTTTAGTCCATCTTTAGTCCATCTTTAGTCCATCTTTAGTCCATCTTTAGTCCATCTTTAGTCCATCTTTAGTCCAGGTTTAATCCAGGTTTAGTCCATCTTTAGTTCAGGTTTAGTCCATCTTTAGTCCAGGTTTAGTCCAGGTTTAGTCCAGGTTTAGTCCAGGTTTAGTCCAGGATTAGTCCAGGTTAGGAGTGTGTTTTCAAACTCCACACACCTTCACTAGAATCATTTGGATCATTTCAGTCCTGGAGTCGCTGATCTCGACTGAACTAAAGGTAAAAGTTCAGTGTTCACTTGATGACATCACGAGGTGGAACAGAGCGTATGGAGCTTTGGAGATGTAGACGGACTCGTGATAAAGAGTTGAAAATGGATCATTTCAGCCCTGGAACAGTCAAATCTCTACTGAAGTAAAGGTAAAAGGAGCGGTTAACTTTAAAAACACAGTGGAGCACTTCCTGTATCACCACTTGATGACATCACAAGGTGGAACAGAGTGTTTTCAGTTTGAGAGAAGAGCTTGGTTTTGGTGTTAAGTCATGTTCTGATGATGTTCCTCCACAAAAACACACCTGGAGTCGTGTTTGTTTGGCTCACACCTTTGAGGAACTCTTTATTATTCGTCTGTTCCACCTCGTGATGTCATCAGGTGGTCGTTTTTCTCAGCCTAAATCTTCAGGGTTTGTGTGTTAAACATGTGAATGAAACAAAACACAACTCCAGCTCTGTTTGCGACGAAGAGCCGACATTAGAACATCAGAAAACGGCGTGATTTGGGACGTTTAAAAGAAATGTCCAGATATTTCGGAAAATATTTGAAATATTCCACGTTATTTGAGCGATCTCGGAACTGCTCGGTCCGTCATCGGAAACCAGGCGTTCTTTCTCCAAACAGAATCGAAAGGTAAAGTTCGGGCGTCGGCCAAACTCAGTGTTAGTATTTTAAACAAGCAAATTCTACCTGATCAGACCTGGACTAAACAGGAAGCAGTGAGCCGAGCGCCGTCCTTTCAAAGTAAAAGTCCCAGGTTCTCCGCTCGCTCACTGCTCTTCACAAAGACACACTTTTATTATGACACAAACGGGAGCGGGCCCGCGGGGGGGCGCTATCCTCCGCTCTGCCGGGGGGTCCGAGGCGCCTGGTCCAGTCCTGGTTCGAGTCCGGGTTTAGTCCTGGTAGAGTTCTGGGATGTTACCAGCTCATGAGGGACGTCCGGCCCAGCGTCATGAAGTACACCTGACTGGCCCCGCCCTGACGGACCGACGCAAAGAACACCTGGAACACAAGAACGGAGGTGAGAACGGACGAAAAGAACATCTGGAACACAAGAACGGACAAAAAAACAGACGAAAAGAACATCTGGAACACAACAACGGACAAAAAAAACAGACGAAAAGAACATCTGGAACACAAGAACGGACGAAAGGAACATCTGGAACACAACAACGGAGCTGAGGACGGACGAAAAGAACATCTGGAACACAAGAACGGAGGTGAGAACGGACGAAAAGAACATCTGGAACACAACAACGGACGAAAAGAACATCTGGAACACAACAACGGACGAAAGGAACATCTGGAACATAAGAACGGACGAAAGGAACACCTGGAACACAAGAACGGACAAAAAAACAGACGAAAAGAACATCTGGAACACAACAACGGAGGTGAGGACGGACGAAGAGAACATCTGGAACACAAGAACGGAGGTGAGAACGGACGAAAAGAACATCTGGAACACAAGAACGGAGGTGAGAACGGACGAAAAGAACATCTGGAACACAAGAACGGACGAAAAGGAACACCTGGAACACAAGAACGGACAAAAAAACAGACGAAAAGAACATCTGGAACACAACAACGGAGGTGAGTACGGACGAAGAGAACATGTGGAACACAAGAACGGACGAAAAGGAACACCTGGAACACAAGAACGGACGAAAGGAACATCTGGAACACAAGAACGGACGAAAAGGAACATCTGGAACACAAGAACGGACGAAAGGAACATCTGGAACACAAGAACGGACGAAAGGAACATCTGGAACACAAGAACGGACGAAAAGGAACACCTGGAACACAAGAACGGACGAAAGGAACACCTGGAACACAAGAACGGACGAAAGGAACATCTGGAACACAAGAACGGACGAAAAGGAACATCTGGAACACAAGAACGGACGAAAGGAACATCTGGAACACAAGAACGGACAAAAAAACAGACGAAAAGAACATCTGGAACACAACAACGGAGGTGAGGACGGACGAAGAGAACATCTGGAACACAACAACTGACGAAAAGGAACATCTGGAACACAAGAACGGACGAAAGGAACATCTGGAACACAAGAACGGACGAAAGGAACACAAGGGATAAAGCAGGTCTAAACCAGGTCTAAAGCAGGATTAAAGCAGGACTAAAAGGAAAGTAAACTCTAAAGCCGGTCTCACCTTGTCGTTCCTCTCGCAGAGGAACTTGAGTCTCTGGGCTCTCTTGTGCATAAACACTCCGTCCAGATGTCCCGTCTCCACAGAGCGGATCTCGATGGCCTTCTCCCCCCAGCCCATGATCTGGTTCGACCTAATGTAGGCTGAACATACACAAATGTACACAGAAATACACAAATGTACACATGAATACACAAATGTACACAGAAATACACAGCTGGGTAGCTCAACTGGTAAGTCACTGACTTTCCCCTCGGGGGTTGTGGGTTCTAATCCCCCCCGGCAATGAGCTAACCAGTGTGGGTCCTCGGGCAAGACCCTTCACGGTACTGCCCCCCGGGCACCGAAAAAGATGGCTGCTCACTGCTCCTGAAAAAGGACGGGTCGGGTCAAATGCAGAAGTCAAATTTCTCCCATGTGTCACTGTGTGTCATTGTGTCATTGTGTGTCACTGTGTGTCACTGTGTGTCACTGTGTGTCACTGTGTGTCACTGTGTGTCACTGTGTGTCATTGTGTGTCATTGTGTCACTGTGTGTCACTGTGTCACTGTGTGTCACTGTGTGTCACTGTGTGTCACTGTGTGTCATTGTGTGTCATTGTGTGTCACTGTGTGTCACTGTGTGTCACTGTGTGTCACTGTGTGTCATTGTGTCACTGTGTGTCATTGTGTCACTGTGTGTCAGTGTGTGTCACTGTGTGTCATTGTGTGTCACTGTGTGTCATTGTGTCACTGTGTGTCACTGTGTGTCACTGTGTGTCATTGTGTCACTGTGTGTCATTGTGTCACTGTGTGTCACTGTGTGTCACTGTGTGTCATTGTGTCACTGTGTGTCATTGTGTCACTGTGTGTCATTGTGTCACTGTGTGTCACTGTGTCACTGTGTGTCACTGTGTGTCACTGTGTCACTGTGTGTCATTGTGTCACTGTGTGTCATTGTGTGTCATTGTGTGTCACTGTGTGTCACTGTGTGTCATTGTGTGTCATTGTGTGTCATTGTGTCACTGTGTGTCACTGTGTGTCACTGTGTGTCATTGTGTCACTGTGTGTCAGTGTGTGTCAGTGTGTGTCACTGTGTGTCAGTGTGTGTCACTGTGTGTCACTGTGTGTCATTGTGTCACTGTGTGTCATTGTGTCACTGTGTGTCTGTGTGTCATTGTGTGTCACTGTGTGTCATTGTGTGTCACTGTGTGTCACTGTGTCACTGTGTGTCATTGTGTCACTGTGTGTCATTGTGTCACTGTGTGTCACTGTGTGTCACTGTGTGTCATTGTGTCACTGTGTGTCATTGTGTCACTGTGTGTCACTGTGTGTCACTGTGTCACTGTGTGTCATTGTGTCACTGTGTGTCATTGTGTGTCACTGTGTGTCATTGTGTCACATTGTGTCACTGTGTGTCACTGTGTGTCACTGTGTGTCATTGTGTGTCACTGTGTGTCATTGTGTCACATTGTGTCACTGTGTGTCACTGTGTGTCACTGTGTGTCATTGTGTGTCACTGTGTGTCATTGTGTCACATTGTGTGTCATTGTGTCACATTGTGTCACTGTGTCACTGTGTGTCACTGTGTGTCACTGTGTGTCATTGTGTCACTGTGTGTCACTGTGTGTCATTGTGTCACTGTGTGTCATTGTGTGTCACTGTGTGTCACTGTGTGTCACTGTGTGTCACTGTGTCATTGTGTCACTGTGTGTCATTGTGTCACTGTGTGTCACTGTGTCACTGTGTGTCATTGTGTGTCACTGTGTGTCATTGTGTCACTGTGTGTCATTGTGTCACTGTGTGTCACTGTGTGTCACTGTGTGTCATTGTGTCACTGTGTGTCATTGTGTCACTGTGTGTCATTGTGTCACTGTGTGTCACTGTGTGTCACTGTGTCACTGTGTGTCATTGTGTCACTGTGTGTCACTGTGTGTCACTGTGTGTCACTGTGTGTCATTGTGTGTCACTGTGTGTCACTGTGTGTCACTGTGTGTCATTGTGTCACATTGTGTCACTGTGTGTCACTGTGTGTCACTGTGTGTCACTGTGTGTCACTGTGTGTCATTGTGTGTCACTGTGTGTCATTGTGTCACATTGTGTCACTGTGTCATTGTGTCACTGTGTGTCACTGTGTGTCACTGTGTCACTGTGTGTCATTGTGTCACTGTGTGTCACTGTGTGTCATTGTGTCACTGTGTGTCACTGTGTGTCACTGTGTGTCACTGTGTGTCATTGTGTGTCACTGTGTGTCATTGTGTCACTGTGTGTCATTGTGTCACTGTGTGTCACTGTGTGTCACTGTGTCACTGTGTGTCACTGTGTCACTGTGTGTCACTGTGTGTCACTGTGTGTCACTGTGTGTCACTGTGTCATTGTGTATCACTGTGTGTCACTGTGTCACTGTGTGTCACTGTGTGTCACTGTGTCATTGTGTATCACTGTGTGTCACTGTGTCACTGTGTGTCACTGTGTGTCACTGTGTGTCACTGTGTCATTGTGTATCACTGTGTGTCATTGTGTCACTGTGTATCACTGTGTGTCACTGTGTGTCACTGTGTGTCACTGTGTGTCATTGTGTGTGAGACCAATAAAGGCTTAAAGCTTAAATGTACACAGAAATACACAGACAAATACACAAACCTCACTGTCCTCAAAGGAGTGTAGCTCCTACACTTTGAGGACAGTGAGGTCCAGATCTTGGCCAGAGAAAAGAACTGGTTTGAGAGGAGGAGTTAAAGAAAGAGAATCCTTCCTTGAACACAAATGGAGGTCTCAGACATCATTTGTCTCCATCTGTAACTCTGTCCTCAAACCTAAATCAACAAGACCCACACTCCACTCCCACTGCAGATCTAACAGGCCCACCGAACTAACACCAACTGGAAACAAGTAGGTGTGGTAGTGTCAGAGTCATTTCACTGTAGTGAGCGCCCCCTTCAGGCAGATATAGGCAGTGTCCACCAGAGTCTGACCAGAACTGAAGAAGCAGAAGAAACAGATTCCACCAAATAAACTTTTGTCCAGTCGACAAACTGAATTTCTCCTTTTGCCTTTGGTTCAACCTGGACGACTGAGGGATTCTACACAGTAGTATTCGCAGTATTTGCAGTAGTATTTGCAGTATTTACAGTAGTATTTGCAGTAGTATTTGCAGTAGTCGTACCGACAGAGGTGGGCATCTCGCCCCACTGCAGTAGTTACAGTAGTATTCGTAGTATTTGCAGTAGTATTTGCAGTAGTCGTACCGACAGAGGTGGGCATCTTGCCCCACTGCAGTAGTTACAGTAGTATTCGTAGTATTTGCAGTAGTATTTGCAGTAGTATTTGCAGTATTTACAGTAGTATTTGCAGTAGTATTTGCAGTAGTATTTGCAGTAGTCGTACCGACAGAGGTGGGCATCTCGCCCCACTGCAGTAGTTACAGTAGTATTCGTAGTATTTGCAGTAGTATTTGCAGTAGTATTTGCAGTAGTCGTACCGACAGAGGTGGGCATCTCGCCCCACTGCAGGACCACGTCTTTGGTGATGCGCCCGTAGGTGTTGACGTAGACGCCCTCGTCCTCGTAGCAGACGAGCAGCTCGATGCCGTCGGTGTTCGGGAGGATGATGATGGCGTGGCACTGGATACTCGTCTGGATCTGTGAGCACAAACACTCAGATGCCCTCCCGTCCTGTCCGTACAGAGTATTTGCAGTACTTTTGTGGGTAGTACTCACGTGCGTGGGCAGGTAGATGTCGTACACGGCGCCCGAGTCCACGTCCACGGCGTGAAACCCCGACACCGACCCATAGATCACCTTCAACCGCTGACCCTCCTCCACCGTCAGGTCCACCAGGAGAGGCTTATGGACGAGGTCTCCAAAAGACTGAGGAGAAACAAGAGTCAGAGGAGCAGAAGGGCAGGAGCAGAGGAGGAGGAGGAGGAGCAGGACCAGGAGCAACCCCAGAGGAGCAGGAGGAGCAGAGGAGGAGGAGGAGCAGGACCAGGAGCAACCCCAGAGGAGCAGGAGGAGCAGAGGAGGAGGAGCAGGAGGAGCTCACCTTAAACGCCATAAACTTGTGGTAGGGCTTCGGGGCCCAGGCGTACACCTCCACAGAATTCTTCAGAGCCAAAACCAAGAACTTGATCCTCTCGTACTTCACTGGAAAACCACAAACACACAGTTTAGTCCTGGTCTGGTCCTGGTCTGGTCCGGGTTTAGTCCTGGTCTGGTCCGGGTTTAGTCCTGGTCTGGTCTGGTCCGGGTTTAGTCCTGGTCTGGTCTGGTCTGGTCCGGGTTTAGTCCTGGTCTGGTCTGGTCCGGGTTTAGTCCTGGTCTGGTCCTGGTCTGGTCCGGGTTTAGTCCTGGTCTGGTCTGGTCCGGGTTTAGTCCTGGTCTGGTCCGGGTTGAGACCCCGTGGTGGACGTACCGACTTTGTAGTGCACGCAGCCCTCCAGGTCGCCCACGTTCACCCAGCCCTGCTTCTTCTCCACCTCAGGGTCGTTGTGGAGGATCTTGTTCCGGAGCCACGACAGATAGTACACCCGGAGTTTATTCTTCTTCCCTGAGACGAGAGGAGGAGGAGGAGGAGGAGGAGGAGGACGAGAGGAGGAGGAGGACGAGAGGAGGAGGAGGACGAGAGGAGGACGAGAGGAGGAGGAGGAAAACTCGATGACTCTTGTGTTTTGTTCCTGAATCCGTCCGTGTGGAACAGAACAGTGTTTGGTGTTCTACCTGAAATGGTCACTAGAACGTTGAGTCCCTCCAGAACGTCCATCTGCTGGATCCTCCTGCGGTTGATCAGAGGGTACACCTTCCCCTGTCCACTACGGTCCAGCAGCATGAGGCCCGACTCTGTGCCCACCAGCAGGTTCACCCCTGAACAGAGAGGACATGTTTAAACACGCGGGGACACAGAGCGGCGGAACGTGGCGCCGCGGGACAGGAACTTATAGAAGAAGAAGTGACTTTATTGATCTCACACAGGAGAAACACAGAACACAGTCCTGGTTTAGACCCGGTTTAGTCCTAGTATAGTCCTAATATAGTCTTGGTTTTAATCCTAGTTTAATCCCAGTTTAGTCCTGATTTAGTCCTTGTATAGTCTTGGTTTAATCTTGGTTTTAATCCTAGTTTAATCCCAGTTTAGTCCTGATTTAGTCCTTGTATAGTCTTGGTTTTAATCCTAGTTTAATCCCAGTTTAGTCCTGATTTAGTCCTTGTATAGTCTTGGTTTAATCTTGGTTTTAATTCTGGTTTAATCCCAGTTTAGTCCTGATTTAGTCCTTGTATAGTCTTGGTTTAGTCTTGGTTTTAATCCTAGTTTAATCCCAGTTTAGTCCTGATTTAGTCCTTGTATAGTCTTGGTTTAATCTTGGTTTTAATCCTGGTTTAATCCCAGTTTAGTCTTGATTTAGTCCCGGTTTAGACCCAGTTTAATCCTAGTTTAGTCTCAGTTTAGTCCTTGTATAGTCCTAATATAGTCTTGGTTTTAATCCTAGTTTAATCCCAGTTTAGTCCTGATTTAGTCCTAGTATAGTCTTGGTTTAGTCCCGGTTTAGACCCAGTTTAGTCCTGATTTAGTCCTTGTATTGTCTTGGTTTAGTCTTGGTTTTAATCCTAGTTTAATCCCAGTTTAGTCCTGATTTAGTCCCAGTTTAGTCTTGGTTTAGTCCCAGTTTAATCCTGGTTTAGTCTTAGTTTAGTCCCAGTATAGTCCTTGTATAGTCCTTGTATAGTCTTGGTTTAATCTTGGTTTTAATCCTAGTTTAATCCCAGTTTAGTCCTGATTTAGTCCTTGTATAGTCTTGGTTTAATCTTGGTTTTAATCCTAGTTTAATCCTAGTTTAGTCCTGATTTAGTCCCAGTTTAGTCGTGGTTTAGTCCCAGTTTAATCCTGATTTAGTCCTTGTATAGTCTTGGTTTAATCTTGGTTTTAATCCTAGTTTAATCCCAGTTTAGTCCTGATTTAGTCCCAGTTTAGTCTTGGTTTAGTCCCAGTTTAATCCTGGTTTAGTCTTAGTTTAGTCCCAGTATAGTCCTTGTATAGTCCTAGTATAGTCTTGTTTTAGTCCCGGTTTAGACCCAGTTTAATCCCAGTTTAATCCTGGTTTAGTCCTTGTATAGTCCTAATATAGTCTTGGTTTTAATCCTAGTTTAATCCCAGTTTAGTCCTGATTTAGTCCTAGTATAGTCTTGTTTTAGTCCCGGTTTAGACCCAGTTTAATCCCAGTTTAGACCCGGTTTAGACCCGGTTTAGTCCCGGTTTAGTCCCGGTTTAGTCCCGGTTTAGTCCCGGTTTAGTCCCGGTTTAATCCCAGTTTATTAATCCCAGTTTAGTCCTGGTTTAGTTTAGTTTTATTCTGTGCCGTTCGTTTTGCGGCGGTCGGAGCGTCGGACTCACCCCAGAGCGCGGCGCACAGGATCTCCGAGTTGAACCTCTTCTTGTACTTCCTGATCTCCGGCGTGTCGCTCGGGGGACGAGTGTTCACCGGATTCACGTTCACCACGGAACCTTTACGAGACGGATCCGAACGGAGCTGCTCCACGAGGCGACCGTCAGAACCGAACACTGCTGACGAAGAGGACAGAGAGCGTTAATCCCTCAAACTGATCCGAGGTTTACAGGGAGGACATCTACGTTCTTCTACGTTCTTCTTACCCATGTTGTTGAGGGAGCTGGCGCTGGACGGAGAGATCTGCAGAAGTCTGGGGTCGATGAACGGAGTGAAAGAAGAGGACGACTTGTGTTTGGACATGGAGCTGTTCTCAGACTGAGACTAAAAACAAAGAACAA
Source organism: Paratrypauchen microcephalus (assembly GCA_036785185.1). Taxonomy (NCBI): domain Eukaryota; kingdom Metazoa; phylum Chordata; class Actinopteri; order Gobiiformes; family Gobiidae; genus Paratrypauchen; species Paratrypauchen microcephalus. The sequence goes on along the minus strand of JAVJIX010000235.1, from coordinate 683,214 downwards.
CATTTCAAACTTCAGAAATAAAAAAAACACACATCATTTCAATAAAACGAGTTAAAGTTAGGACCCCAGGGTGAGGCCGGAGAAGCAGGTTCATCCCGCAGAAGACACCAGGGAAGCGAAGGTTAGATCTGGAACGTTAGACGCAAAAATCAAATCTGCCAAAGGTTTGGATTAGGAAGTGTAAAGCCGAGAGTCCCCTGCACGATCGGTCTGAGGAGAACTTTAGGAACGATGGAGAATCTGGGGAAACTTAAACCCTTCGTACGACCAAAGACGAGCTGTGACTCAGATCAGCCTGACTGACCTCCTCCAGAATGAGACCTCCTCTCACCGAGTCTGTGACCAACAATAAGAGACGAAGAGCTCCTCGCAAGAGCTCCTCAGTGACAGAAGAGCTCCTCAGTGAACAGAAGAGCTCCTCAGAAGAGCTCCTCAGAAGAGCTCCTCAGAAGAGCTCCTCAGTGACAGAAGAGCTCCTCAGAGACAGAAGAGCTCCTCAGTGACAGAAGAGCTCCTCAGTGACAGAAGAGCTCCTCGGTGACAGAAGAGCTCCTCAGAGACAGAAGAGCTCCTCAGTGACAGAAGAGCTCCTCAGAAGAGCTCCTCAGTGACAGAAGAGCTCCTCAGAGACAGAAGAGCTCCTCAGTGACAGAAGAGCTCCTCAGTGACAGAAGAGCTCCTCAGTGACAGAAGAGCTCCTCGGTGAACAGAAGAGCTCCTCGGTGACAGAAGAGCTCCTCAGAGACAGAAGAGCTCCTCAGTGACAGAAGAGCTCCTCGGTGAACAGAAGAGCACCTCAGAGGAGCTCCTCAGAAGAGCTCCTCCGAGACAGAAGAGCTCCTCAGAAGAGCTCCTCAGTGACAGAAGAGCTCCTCAGAGACAGAAGAGCTCCTCAGTGACAGAAGAGCTCCTCAGAGACAGAAGAGCTCCTCAGTGACAGAAGAGCTCCTCAGAAGAGCTCCTCAGTGACAGAAGAGCTCCTCAGTGAACAGAAGAGCTCCTCGGTGAACAGAAGAGCACCTCAGAAGAGCTCCTCAGAAGAGCTCCTCGGTAAACAGAAGAGCACCTCAGAGGAGCTCCTCAGGGAACAGGACCATCTCTCCCCCTTTAACCTTTCATTTCGTCATTTTTCCAAATGCAGAACCACCATTAGCATCAGCTCCAGACATGATGTAAGGCTGAGCTCCGTTCACGCTCATGTCATCAAACCGCCAGACGTTTGGAAACATGTGGACGACAACTTCCTTTGGGCTCTGTCGACAAAATCTGGGAAAACTGAGAAGATGGCCCAGTTTTCTTCAGTTTTGTTGAGGGTTCCGTGATGTTCTGAAGATCAGGAGTTCGAACCAGCCGACTGTGAGGGACATCGCAGGCATGGGTCCCGTCCCTTGTGGAAAGCTCCAGCAGGTTGTGAAGACGCTGCTGCTGAATCCACGGGTTTACCACAGGCCCAGTGTCGGGAACTCCATCGGAAGTCCTCGTCTGCATGTTTCCAAACGTCTTTAGAGGCGATTCCAGAAGGAACGGTCTGGAAACGTCGTGTTTGTGGCGTTTAGAATCTTAAAATCTCCGCAGGTTTAACGCTCGGCTCACTGAACGTTCTGAGGAGTCACCATCACATTTCTGAAACATCTAGAACCTGATGGGACCAAAGCGACCGTGCAGAGGACACCAGCTCCACACCTGGATTAGACAGAACAGTTTAGAGCTTCACCCCAAACAGAAGCACCAGGGAAGGTTTAGATCTGAAAAGTTAGAAGCAAAACTCAAACTCTGATGATTAGAAATGTTAGAAGTCTGTGACAATCTGTGACCAACAATAAGAGAAGAAGAACTCCTCGGTGAACAGAAGAGCTCCTCAGAAGAGCTCCTCGGTGAACAGAAGAGCTCCTCAGAAGAGCTCCTCGGTGAACAGAAGAGCTCCTCAGAAGAGCTCCTCGGTGAACAGAAGAGCTCCTCAGAGACAGAAGAGCTCCTCGGGGAACAGAAGAGCTCCTCAGAGACAGAAGAGCTCCTCGGTGAACAGAAGAGCTCCTCAGAGACAGAAGAGCTCCTCAGAGACAGAAGAGCTCCTCAGAAGAAACGTTAGGAGGCTGTGGTTTAGGAACACGTTGAAAAAGCATTAGAGGAGTGAGATCTGAGCAGCAGCGTCTTGAAGAGGAGTTAGTCCAGTCCATGCAGCTCCACCACCAGGAGGGTTAGAGGAGGAGCGAGGGGGAGGAGCGAGGAGGAGGAGCGAGGGGGAGGAGCGAGGGGGAGGAGCGAGGGGGAGGAGCGAGGGGGAGGAGCGAGGGGGAGGAGCGAGGGGGAGGAGCGAGGAGACGTACCTCCAGCAGCAGCCTGTCGAGGGGGAGAGCTGGGAGAGGGAGGGGGACAGGGCAGACGGGTGCGACAGGTGTGACAGGTGCGGGAGGGCGGGGCCGGGGGCGGGGCCAGGGGCGGGGGAGGCGTGGCTCTGCTGGATCAGGTCCGGCAGGTGGAGGAGGGGGGCCGGAGGAGGAGGAGCCGGCCCAGACGGAGGAGCCGACGCCGGGGAACGATTCAGGCTCTGAGGGGTCTGAGGAGAGGAGCCAGGAACAGGGTCAGACCGGGTTCAGACCGGGTTCAGACCGGGTTTAGACCGGGTTTAGACCGGGTTCAGACCGGGTTCAGACCGGGTTCAGACCGGGTTTAGACCTGATTTAGACCGGGTTCAGACCGGGTTCAGACCGGGTTCAGACCGGGTTTAGACCGGGTTTAGACCGGGTTCAGACCGGGTTCAGACCGGGTTTAGACCGGGTTTAGACCGGGTTTAGACCGGGTTCAGACCGGGTTCAGACCGGGTTCAGTCCTGGTTCAGTCCTGGTTTAGTCCTGGTTTAGTCCTGGTTCAGTCCTGGTTCAGTCCTGGTTCAGTCCTGGTTTAGTCCTGGTTTAGTCCTGGTTCAGTCCTGGTTCAGTCCTGGTTCAGTCCTGGTTTAGTCCTGGTTTAGTCCTGGTTTAGTCCTGGTTTAGTCCTGGTTCAGTCCTGGTTTAGTCCTGGTTTAGTTCTGGTTCAGTCCTGGTTTAGTCCTGGTTCAGTCCTGGTTTAGTCCTAGTTTAGTCCTGGTTTAGTCCTGGTTCAGTCCTGGTTTAGTCCTGGTTCAGTCCTGGTTTAGTCCTGGTTTAGTCGTGGTTCAGTCCTGCTTTAGTCCTGGTTTAGTCCTGGTTTAGTCCTGGTTCAGTCCTGGTTCAGTCCTGGTTCAGTCCTGGTTCAGTCCTGGTTTAGTCCTGGTTCAGTCCTGCTTTAGTCCTGGTTCAGTCCTGGTTTAGTCCTGGTTCAGTCCTGGTTCAGTCCTGGTTCAGTCCTGGTTTAGTCCTGGTTCAGTCCTGGTTTAGTCCTGGTTTAGTCCTGGTTCAGTCCTGCTTTAGTCCTGCTTTAGTCCTGGTTCAGTCCTGGTTTAGTCCTGGTTTAGTCCTGCTTTAGTCCTGGTTTAGTCCTGGTTTAGTCCTGGTTTAGTCCTGGTTCAGTCCTGGTTCAGTCCTGGTTTAGTCCTGGTTTAGTTCTGGTTTAGTCCTGGTTTAGTTCTGGTGGAATAGAGGGACAGGTGTAATGGAGGAGAGATGACAAATCTGAAAAATCTCATGAAACAAAACATTTACATTTTTAAACATTTAGGTCGTTTTCACACCAGGAAAGTCCGATAGTTCACTTGCTTTGGTCCGGACCAAAATGTTTTTTATTTTTTTTTATTTTGGTGCGATTCATTTTCACACTGCAGTTTTTCCCCAAGCGAACTAACATCTATAAACAAAAGCACATGTGCTGAGGCTCAGACATTGGACAGAAATGAGCCGTGTCCAAACACAGAAGGAGGAGAATCATGGTGTTACTGTTTTCAGTGTCGTCATAGCGATATGGTTTGCTCAGTTTTTACAGTTCGCACAAATGTTTGAGCAGCATCGTGAGGTTTACACTATTTTACAATCAATTTACAAACGACGAAGACACAGGACAAGACGACTACGGAGGACAGAACTCATGTGAGCATCAAGTTCTGACTCTTGCTCTTCACACAAAACGTAAGTAAGACTCATGAGTTTGGTTTAGTTTAGTTTGGTTTCGTCAGCCTCGGTTTCCCATAATGCTCCACATACGACAGGAGCTCGTTAAGTACAAAAAGCAACTTGTGTCGGGTCGAGTCCGGTCTGCATTCTCACCTCAAACGAACCGCACCAGAGTTCAAATGGAACCGTGCCGAGACCGAGCTTTTTAGGTGGTCTCGGTTCTGTTTGCTCCGGATCGAGACTTTTGGTTTTTATTCACACCAGAACAAAAGGTCCGAATCAAAGGAGCAAACGAACTCTGGTTCATTTTAAACAAACCAAACAAGGTGTGAAAACAAGCTTACATTTTTAAACATTTACATTTTTAAACATTTAATTTTTAAACATTTAATTTTTTAAACATTTAAACATTTTCTGAATAAAATCTGAAACAGGAAGTGGCTCTGTGGAGGTCAAAGCTGCGTCTCTGAAATACGGAGCTGGATTTTTGGTCATTTTGTAAATCCAGAACAGTTTTAGTCGTTTTTGTTTATTTCCCCTGATAAATTAAAACTGATTGTCCCTGGTCTAGTCCTGGTCCAGTCCTGGTCCAGTCCTGGTCCAGTCCTGGTTAGTCCTGTTTAGTCCTGGTCTAGTCCTGGTTTAGTCCTGGTCTAGTCCTGTTTAGTCCTGTTTAGTCCTGGTCTAGTCCTGGTCTAGTCCTGGTTTAGTCCTGGTCTAGTCCTGGTCCAGTCCTGGTCTAGTCCTGGTCCAGTCCTGGTCTAGTCCTGGTCCAGTCCTGGTCTAGTCCTGGTCCAGTCCTGGTCTAGTCCTGGTCCAGTCCTGGTCTAGTCCTGGTCTAGTCCTGGTCCAGTCCTGGTCCAGTCCTGGTCCAGTCCTGGTCTAGTCCTGGTCTAGTCCTGGTCTAGTCCCCGGTCTAGTCCCCGGTCTAGTCCTGGTCCAGTCCTGGTCTAGTCCTGGTCTAGTCCTGGTCTAGTCCTGGTCTAGTCCTGGTCTAGTCCTGGTCTAGTCCTGGTCCAGTCCTGGTCTAGTCCTGGTCTAGTCCTGGTCTAGTCCTGGTCTAGTCCTGGTCCAGTCCTGGTCCAGTCCTGGTCCAGTCCTGGTCTAGTCCCCGGTCTAGTCCCCGGTCTAGTCCCCGGTCTAGTCCCCGGTCTAGTCCCCGGTCTAGTCCCCGGTCTAGTCCCCGGTCTAGTCCTGGTCTAGTCCTTGGTCTAGTCCCTGGTCTAGTCCCTGGTCTAGTCCCTGGTCTAGGCCTGGTCTAGTCCCTGGTCTAGTCCCTGGTCTAGTCCTGGTCTAGTCCTTGGTCTAGTCCTTGGTCTAGTCCTTGGTCTAGTCCCTGGTCTAGTCCCTGGTCTAGTCCTGGTCTAGGCCTGGTCTAGTCCCTGGTCTAGTCCCTGGTCTAGTCCTGGTCTAGTCCCTGGTCTAGTCCCTGGTCTAGTCCCTGGTCTAGTCCCTGGTCTAGTCCCTGGTCTAGTCCCTGGTCTAGTCCCTGGTCTAGTCCCTGGTCTAGTCCTTGGTCTAGTCCCTGGTCTAGTCCCTGGTCTAGTCCCTGGTCTAGTCCCTGGTCTAGTCCCCGGTCTAGTCCCCGGTCTAGTCCCCGGTCTAGTCCCCGGTCTAGTCCCCGGTCTAGTCCCCGGTCTAGTCCCCGGTCTAGTCCCCGGTCTAGTCCCCGGTCTAGTCCCCGGTCTAGTCCCCGGTCTAGTCCTGGTCTAGCCCTGTTTAGTCCTGGTCTAGTCCTGGTCTAGTCCTGGTCTAGTCCTGTTTAGTCCTGTTTAGTCCTGGTCTAGTCCTGGTTTAGTCCTGGTCTAGTCCTGGTCCAGTCCTGGTCTAGTCCTGGTCCAGTCCTGGTCTAGTCCTGGTCCAGTCCTGGTCTAGTCCTGGTCTAGTCCTGGTCTAGTCCTGGTCTAGTCCTGGTCCAGTCCTGGTCCAGTCCTGGTCCAGTCCTGGTCTAGTCCTGGTCTAGTCCTGGTCCAGTCCTGGTCCAGTCCTGGTCTAGTCCTGGTCTAGTCCCCGGTCTAGTCCCCGGTCTAGTCCCCGGTCTAGTCCTGGTCTAGTCCTTGGTCTAGTCCCTGGTCTAGTCCCTGGTCTAGTCCTGGTCTAGTCCCTGGTCTAGTCCTGGTCTAGTCCTTGGTCTAGTCCCTGGTCTAGTCCTGGTCTAGGCCTGGTCTAGTCCCTGGTCTAGTCCTGGTCTAGTCCTTGGTCTAGTCCCTGGTCTAGTCCTGGTCTAGGCCTGGTCTAGTCCCTGGTCTAGTCCCTGGTCTAGTCCTGGTCTAGTCCCTGGTCTAGTCCCTGGTCTAGTCCTTGGTCTAGTCCCTGGTCTAGTCCTTGGTCTAGTCCCTGGTCTAGTCCCTGGTCTAGTCCCTGGTCTAGTCCCTGGTCTAGTCCCCGGTCTAGTCCCCGGTCTAGTCCCCGGTCTAGTCCCCGGTCTAGTCCTGGTCTAGTCCCTGGTCTAGTCCCTGGTCTAGTCCTGGTCTAGCCCTGGTCTAGTCCCTGGTCTAGTCCTGGTCTAGTCCTTGGTCTAGTCCTTGGTCTAGTCCCTGGTCTAGTCCTGGTCTAGTCCTGGTCCAGTCCTGGTCTAGTCCTGGTCTAGTCCTGGTTTAGTCCTGGTCTAGTCCTGGTTTAGTTTTATTGTAGATCTTGTTTAATCCAGAATTTAAATGAACTTTTCTCTTTCACGTTTGTTTCCAGATGGAAAGTGGATTTCAGAGACACGAGTTTCCTCCTGCGTCTTAAACAGAATCGGACTTTTTTTCCGTTAAAAGTTCAAACATATTTTCGTGGCGTCTCACCGGGCGGATGACGAGGGTTCCGTCTTTACTGGGGGTGGTGGCCTCGGTCTCGGAGTCTTCGGCCAACATGGTTTTGGCTGAATCGCTCTCGCCGTTACTGACGCGCCGGTACGACCCACGGGACACGCTGAGGAACAGGGAGGGAGGGGTTAGACTGGAGCACGCCACGAGACCCCCAGAGATCCAGACCCCCAGAGATCCAGACCCCCAGAGATCCAGACCCCCAGACCTCCAGAGATCCAGACCCCCAGAGATCCAGAGCCCCAGACCTCCAGAGATCCAGACCTCCAGAGATCCAGACCCCCAGAGATCCAGACCTCCAGACCCCCAGACCTCCAGACCTCCAAACCCCCAGAGATCCAGACCTCCAGAGATCCAGACCCCCAGACCTCCAAACCCCCAGACCTCCAAACCCCCAGACCTCCAGACCCCCAAACCTCCAAACCCCCAGACCTCCAGACCCCCAGACCTCCAAACCCCCAGAGATCCAGACCTCCAGACCCCCAGACCTCCAGACCCAGACCTCCAGACCCAGACCTCCAGACCTCCAAACCCCCAGACCTCCAGACCTCCAGACCTCCAGACCTCCAGACCTCCAAACCCCCAGACCTCCAGACCTCCAAACCCCCAGACCTCCAAACCCCCAGACCTCCAAACCTCCAGACCTCCAAACCCCCAGACCTCCAAACACCCAAACCTCCAGACACCCAAACCTCCAGACACCCAAACCCCCAGACCTCCAGAGATCCAGACCCCCAAACCTCCAGACCCCCAGACCTCAACCCACCAGACCTCCAGACCCCCAGACCTCCAGACCCCCAGACCCCCAGACCACCAGACCTCCAGACCTCCAGACCTCCAGACCCCCAGACCCACAGACCTCCAGACCCCCAGACCTCCAGACCCTCAGATCTCCAGACCTCCAGACCCCCAGACCTCCAGACCCTCAGATCTCCAGACCCCCAGACCTCCAGACCTCCAGACCTCCAGACCTCCAGACCTCCAGACCCACTCGACCCTCCAGACCCCCAGACCACCAGACCTCCAGACCTCCAGACCCTCTCTCTGCTCTCTCCTCACCCCAGCCTGGAGTCCTCATTCCCGGACGTGGACTCGTCTCCAGGCTCCTGCTCCACCTCCTCTTCCTCCTCCTCGTCGGTGGTTCCGGACTCTTCGCTGGAGGAGGAGTAGTCCGTGACTTTGTGAGGAGGCCGATCGTCCACGGCGCGCAGCTCCTTCGCCAACGCCGTCAAGTCCTGAGGAAAAAAAGACCAAAAATATGTTTAAAAATCTGAAAAATATTAAACGCAATATTAAACGGAGCCTCGTACAGACTCGTACTGTGGGGGCATGGGGGAGCTCGTGGGCGGAGCCTCGTACAGACTCGTACTGTGGGGGCATGGGGGAGCTCGTGGGCGGAGCCTCGTACAGACTCGTACTGTGGGGGCATGGGGGAGCTCGTGGGCGGAGCCTCGTACAGACTCGTACTGTGGGGGCATGGGGGAGCTCGTGGGCGGAGCCTCGTACAGACTCGTACTGTGGGGGCATGGGGGAGCTTGTGGGCAGAGCCTCGTACAGACTCGTACTGTGGGAGCATGGGGGAGCTTGTGGGCGGAGCCTCGTACAGGCTCATGTGCAGTTTAAATGTGACGTTCCCTTTTCCTTTTACTGTTGGAGCAAAAACAAAACACAAGCCGAGGTTCAACAGAAGGACACAGGAGATAAGGAGCTAGGAGACAAGCAAAGGAGCTAGGAGACAGGGAAAGGAGCCAGGAGACAGGGAAAGGAGCCAGGAGACAGGGAAAGGAGCTAGGAGACAGATGTAAAAAGGAACTAGGATATAAAACAGTGAGCAAAAGAGCAAGGGAAGAAGGAGACACGGTAAAGGAGCTAGGGCATAAACAAAGGCGCTAGGAGATAAGGAAGCATGAGATAGGAGCTAGGAGATGAGGAAAGGGGATAAGGAGTTCTGATAAACAGCACCGAGGAAAAGAGCAAGGAAACAAGGAGACACATAAAGAAGCTAGGACATGAACAAAGGAAGTAGGAGACGGGGTGAGGCATAGGAGATAGGAGCTAGGAGACAAAAAAAAGGAAGCAGGAGATATGATATAAAACTGTTAGCAAAAGAGGAAGGGAACAAGGAAACAAGGTGGCATGTAAAGGACATAAGCATAGTAAGTAGGAGATAAGGTTGTAAAGGCATAGGAGATAAGGAAGCAGGAGATAGGAGCTAGGAGACAAGGAAAGGAAGCAGAAGAAGGAGCTATAACAAAACTGATGTAAAGAGCAAAGGAACAAAGAAATGTAAAGGAAAGGAGGTAGGAGATAAGGAGGTAACAGACACAGAGGAAGCAGTGAAACATGAGGCTCAAATGTGCTTCAGAAAACGGCGGTTAAACCTCGGAAACGTCGGCTCCCAAACCCTGTAAAAACGCCAAAACAACCCAGAAACGACTTCTGTGTGAATGTGACACATGGTGAAGCGTGGCGGCGCCTGGTGAAATGTGGTGGAATGTGGTGAAGCGTGGTAGAATGTGGTGAAGCGTGGTGGAACGCGGTCAAATGTGGTGAAACGTGGTGGAACATGGCGAACGTGGTGGAACATCGTGGAACGTGGTGGAATGTGGTGGAACGTGGCAGAACATGGTGAAGTGTAGTGGAATGTGGTGAACGTGGTGAAGAGTGGTAGAACGTGGTGGAATGTGGCGGAACATGGCGAATGTGGTGGACGTGGTCAAATGTGGTGAAGAGTGGTGAAACGTGGCGGAATGTGACGGAACATGACGGAACGTGGTGAAATGTGGCGAATGTGATGGAACATCGTGGAACGTGGTGAAATGTGGCGAATGTGATGGAACATCGTGGAACGTGGTGGAACATGGTGAAGAGTGGTGAAACGTGACGGAATGTGACGGAACATGACGGAACGTGGTGAAATGTGGCGAATATGATGGAACATCGTGGAACGTGGTGGAACATGGTGAAGAGTGGTGAAACGTGACGAACGTGGTGAAACGTGACGGAACGTGGCTGAACGTGACGGAACGTGACGAAATGTGGTGAATGTGGTGGAACATCGTGGAACGTGGTGGAACATGGTGAAGAGTGGTGGAATGTGGTCAAACATGGCAAACGTGGTGGAACATGGCGGAACGTGACGGAACGTGGTGAAATGTGGCGAATGTGGTGGAACATCGTGGAACATGGTGAAGAGTGGTGAAACGTAGCGAAAGTGGTGGAACGTGGTCAAACATGGCAAACGTGGTGGAACATGGCGGAACGTGATGGAACGTGACGGAACGTGACGGAACGTGGTGAAATGTGGCGAATGTGATGGAACACGGTGAAGGGTAAAGGTTCCGCAGTGGAATCTTTAAAGCGGGGGTAAAGGTTCCGCGGTGTCTCTTTAAAGCGGGGGTAAAGGTTCCACGGTGGCTCTTTAAAGCGGGGGTAAAGGTTCCACGGTGGCTCTTTAAAGCGGGGGTAAAGGTTCCACGGTGGCTCTTTAAAGCGGGGATAACGGTTCCGCAGTGGAATCTTTAAAGCGGGGGTAAAGGTTCCACAGTGGCTTTTTAAAGCGGGGGTAAAGGTTCCACAGTGGCTCTTTAAAGCGGGGGTAAAGGTTCCGCAGTGGAATCTTTAAAGCGGGGGTAAAGGTTCCGCGGGGGCTCTTTAAAGCGGGGGTAAAGGGTCCGCGGTGGCTCTTTAAAGCGGGGGTAAAGGTTCCACGGTGGCTCTTTAAAGCGGGGGTAGAGGTTCCGCGGGGGCTCTGTGAAGCGGGGGTAAAGGTTCCACGGTGTCTCTTTAAAGCGGGGGTAAAGGTTCCACGGTGGCTCTTTAAAGCGGGGGTAAAGGTTCCGCGGTGGCTCTTTAAAGGGGGGGGAAAGGTTCCACAGTGGCTCTTTAAAGGGGGGGTAAAGGTTCCGCGGGGGCTCTTTAAAGCGGGGGTAAAGGTTCCACGGTGGCTCTTTAAAGCGGGGGTAAAGGTTCCGCGGGGGCTCTTTAAAGCGGGGGTAAAGGTTCCGCGGGGGCTCTTTAAAGCGGGGGTAAAGGTTCCACAGTGGCTCTTTAAAGCGGGGGTAAAGGTTCCGCGGTGGCTCTTTAAAGCGGGGGTAAAGGTTCCACAGTGGCTCTTTAAAGCGGGGGTAAAGGTTCCGCGGTGGCTCTTTAAAGCGGGGGTAAAGATTCCACAGTGGCTCTTTAAAGCGGGGGTAAAGGTTCCACAGTGGCTCTTTAAAGCGGGGGTAAAGGTTCCGCGGTGGCTCTTTAAAGCGGGGGTAAAGGTTCCACAGTGGCTCTTTAAAGCGGGGGTAAAGGTCCCACGGTGGCTCTTTAAAGCGGGGGTAAAGGTTCCGCGGTGTCTCTTTAAAGCGGGGGTAAAGGTTCCGCGGGGGCTCTTTAAAGCGGGGGTAAAGGTTCCACAGTGGCTCTTTAAAGCGGGGGTAAAGGTTCCACAGTGGCTCTTTAAAGCGGGGGTAAAGGTTCCGCGGTGGCTCTTTAAAGCGGGGGTAAAGGTTCCACGGGGGCTCTTTAAAGCGGGGGTAAAGGTTCCACAGTGGCTCTTTAAAGCGGGGGTAAAGGTTCCACAGTGGCTCTTTAAAGCGGGGGTAAAGGTTCCGCGGTGTCTCTTTAAAGCGGGGGTAAAGGTTCCACAGTGGCTCTTTAAAGCGGGGGTAAAGGTTCCACAGTGGCTCTTTAAAGCGGGGGTAAAGGTTCCACAGTGGCTCTTTAAAGCGGGGGTAAAGGTTCCACGGTGTCTCTTTAAAGCGGGGGTAAAGGTTCCACAGTGGTTCTTTGAAGCGGGGGTAAAGGTTCGGCGGTGGCTCTTTAAAGCGGGGGTAAAGGTTCCGCGGTGGCTCTTTAAAGCGGGGGTAAAGGTTCCGCGGGGGCTCTTTAAAGCGGGGGTAAAGGTTCCACAGTGGCTCTTTAAAGCGGGGGTAAAGGTTCCACAGTGGCTCTTTAAAGCGGGGGTAAAGGTTCCACAGTGGCTCTTTAAAGCGGGGGTAAAGGTTCCGCGGGGGCTCTTTAAAGCGGGGGTAAAGGTTCCGCGGGGGCTCTTTAAAGCGGGGGTAAAGGTTCCACAGTGGCTCTTTAAAGCGGGGGTACTCACCGCGGGTCTCTGGGGTCTGGAGCTCTTCTCCTCGGGTTTCTTCAGGTTCTCAGGACGCTGCAGAGGAGAACCTTCAGACTTGGACGCAGCTGGAGACAAAAACAAACAAATAAACAAACAAATACACGTGAGAAATATTTTTAAAAATTCAGGTTTAAAATATAACACCACAATATTATTTTACTCCTTTGGTATTTTAATAAAAACTACGGAATTGTCTCCTGTAGTGAAAAGTACGAGTAGCTCAAGTTTATTCAGTAGCAGCAGCAGTAGTAGTATTTGCAGTAGTAGTAGTAGTATTTGCAGTAGTAGTAGTAGTATTTGCAGTAGTAGTAGTAGTATTTGCAGTAGTAGTAGTAGTATTTGCAGTAGTAGTAGTAGTATTTGCAGTAGTAGTAGTAGTATTTGCAGTAGTAGTAGTAGTATTTGCAGTAGTAGTAGTAGTATTTGCAGTAGTAGTAGTAGTATTTGCAGTAGTAGTAGTATTTGCAGTAGTAGTAGTATTTGCAGTAGTAGTAGTATTTGCAGTAGTAGTAGTATTTGCAGTAGTAGTAGTATTTGCAGTAGTAGTAGTATTTGCAGTAGTAGTAGTAGTATTTGCAGTAGTAGTAGTATTTGCAGTAGTAGTAGTATTTGCAGTAGTAGTATTTGCAGTAGTAGTAGTATTTGCAGTAGTAGTAGTAGTATTTGTATTACCAGGAGACTCACAGCGCGGTCTGAATCGTTCTGGAGGTTGGGCGCTGGAGTTGGATCCAGACGAGCTCCCGCTGCTCGGACGAGACTGAAGCTTCTCCACCCGGTCCCACAGGGGCCGAGGGTCCACCCCGCTGAAATGTACACAAATGTACACAAATGTACACAAATGTACACAAATATACAGTAATGTACACAACTGCAGTACTGCACTCTGTCCTGCAGGGGCCAAGAGTAAACAGAAGTAACAGTAGTACATTGGCAGTAGTAAAAGTAACAGTAGCAGTAGTAGCAGTAGTAGTAGTAGCAGTAACAGCAGTAGTAGTAGTAGTAGTAGTAGCAGTAGTAGTAGCAGTAGTAGTAGTAGTAGTAGTAGCGGTACCTGGGGGGGTTCCTGGCGGCCTGGGCCTGGGGGAGGGGGGACTCTCTTCGGGACAGAACCGGAGACCGAGACGTGGTCCTGACCGGAACCTGAGGAAAACACGCCACCGTCAGGACGAAGAGGGAACTGCAACGGCCTCAGGAAAACGCACAGGACACGCCACAAGCAGCAGAGGCAGTGGTAGCAGAAGCAGCAGTAGTAGTAATAATAGTAGAAGTAAGAGTTGTTAGTTTTCTGATAAAATACTTCCAGTTGTGACCACATATCGCCCACAGACACATCCCACAAGAGCAAAACAACAACAGGGAACGACAGTAAAAGTATCTGCAGTCGTCGTGGAAGTAAAAGTATGTGTAGTCCTAGTAGAAGTACAAGAAGTACAAGTCAAAGCAGAACATGTAACAGCAGTACTGTAGCAGCATTAGCCGCACGTAGCAGGTTTCCAGGTGGAGTAAGTGAATCCCCGGTTAGCTTTGAAGCTAGCGACGCAGATTGTGCGGGTCACTTACTTCACCTTTAACAGAGCGTTTGGTATGAAGCTAGCGACGCAGATTGTGCGGGTCACTTATTTCACCTTTAACAGAGCGTTTGGTATGAAGCTAGCGACGCAGATTGTGCAGGTCACTTACTTCACCTTTAACAGAGCGTTTGGTATGAAGCTAGCGACGCAGATTGTGCAGGTCACTTACTTCACCTTTAAGAGAGCGTTTGGTATGAAGCTAGCGACGCAGATTGTGCAGGTCACTTACTTCACTTTTAAAAGAGCGTTTGGTATGAAGCTAGCGACGCAGATTGTGCAGGTCACTTACTTCACCTTTAACAGAGCGTTTGGTATGAAGCTAGCGACGCAGATTGTGCAGGTCACTTACTTCACTTTTAAAAGAGCGTTTGGTATGAAGCTAGCGACGCAGATTGTGCAGGTCACTTACTTCACCTTTAACAGAGCGTTTGGTATGAAGCTAGCGACGCAGATTGTGCAGGTCACTTACTTCACCTTTAACAGAGCGTTTGGAGAAGCCGCAGTGGGTTAGAGCAGAACAAGACTGATGCGTTCACGATTTATGGCTCAGAAAGTCAAACTAAAGTCCATTTTCTTGCAATATTTGGTACATTTCAGCACATTTCTGATTAATAAGCAAAATATCGTGCTAAAAAGAAATCATTCTTTGTAAACAGTGAGAAAACTTGGTGGATTTTTGTTTATCAATATTGCCTTAAACTTTTCCATATATTTGAAACCTAAAAAACGTGAACACACCATTAGAACAAAACTAAAAATAAAGCCAAAGAAAATGAAGCATGCGCGATGGAGCGGACGGCGCAGGTGAGGAGGGGGAGGAGGAAACAGGTGTAAACAAAACTAGAGGAATCATGGGTACTGTTGTCATGGTAACTGTGGCAGCCATTTTGTGACTGTAGGAAGAGCAACGTTCTAATAGAAAATATAAAAACAGGGCCAGAAATGTCATTGATTTAAGGACTTTTGTTCACCCCCCCCCCCCCAAAAAAAAAACGCCGGCGCCGTGTGGACGAAAGGCCAAAATGAATACAAACTTCTCCGTTTCCACCAAAAAAACGTTATTTTGTGGACGGGCTCTACATTTCTATAAACGTGCTCTCTCTCTATGGGTTTGATTTCTTGCGCACAGAACATGACCGTTACTGAAGGTGATCGTGGCGATTCCTCTAGTTTTCTCACACCTGATTGGGGGAGGACTCACCTTGGGCGGGGCTTCGTCAGTGGGCGGGGCCGGGGGCAGGTGCAAGGGGGGCGGGGGAGAGGGCGTGGCCTCCTGGTTGTTTCGCAGGTGCAGCTGAGCAAAGCTGGACACGACATTGGCCTCGCTGAAGGACTGCGAGCGCGCTACTGGCGGAGGAGGGCAGGGGGCGCTACTGCCGCTACTGCTTTTCAGAGCGGCCAGGTGAGACCACTGCACCTGGGGGGGGCGGGGCGTGACCACACAGGGGCGGAGTCAACAGGTGAGGTGACACATGCACAAACACAACACAGACACGTCTATAAAGAGCACGAACACCGATGAGACTAGGAGGACATGGCTATGACAACGTTCAGTCTGATCTCTGCGTCCCATTCCTCCGTCTTACCCCTTCGTCTTACCCCTACCCCTTGGTTTTGCTCATTCATGTGAGGGCAAGGGGTGTCCTGATTCCAATTTTGATCAAGGGCCTGGGCCACGACCTCGGGCTACATACCCCTTGAAACGAAGTAAGCTCTCAACCAGACTTGGAACGAAGGGGTACGACTACAAGCTCAGGCAGGTTTTGGGATCAGGACAACGAGGACTAAACCAGAACTAAACCAGGACTAAACCAGAACTAAACCAGGACTAAACCTGAACTAAACCAGAACAAAACCAGGACTAAACCAGAATAAAACAAGAACATAACGAGCACCAAACCAGAACTACACCAGGACTTTTGGGGCGTCACATGGACCAGCCGAGGAGTCTCATAAATGTATTTTCAGCAGTTGTAATTATGGATTAACAGTTTAGCAGGTTTACAATTTGACGCTTATGTTCTACGTTACTTTTAGTGAACTGCTGTCGCGGCGTCTGTTTAGTCGACGTTATCGTTTTCATCAAACTTTCGTGTATAAACGAGCAAGTTTTTTGTCGAGCTGAGGTACCCGATAATCCTTGACATGGCGAGGGACGATGGACTAAACGGTAATCGAGCGGCGTCCCATTTCTTAGGGGAACATTCGTACCCTGAGCCCTCTCAGCTCGGTATCGAGGGGCAAGACAAAAACATAAAGGGGAAGGGGTAAGACGGAGGAATGGAACGCAGCGCAAGACAAATTTTCAACATTTTAACTAGAAAATGACATGTTCTGCGAGTTTCTTTTGGCCACAATGCGTACAGCAGATACACAAACACTCCTCCTTTACTAAAAGAAACAGAAAGAAGTAGCAGACAGCACTTTCCCAAACAAATTTCCTACTCCCTTTCAAACGTACTGAAATGTATTGATTGTGTTGGTATGAACAGACTAAAATCACACCCTTATGTAACAGATAATACTCCCTACAACTGTACAACGACTGCACTGCAATCCTGTGGACTCTTATTATCTCTGAGATTTTATATTTTATGACGTATTTTTCCATTTTATTTTGACTTGCACGTGTCTTATTTGACTTCTACGGAGCCTTGGAAGTGTCATAGGTGAATACATAATAAGTCGTTCCCACACTTTACGCTTTATAACTCGTGCGCACGCCTTGTAAGTCGTTCCCACACTTTACGCTTTATAACTCGTGCGCACGCCTTGTAAGTCGTTCCCACACTTTACGCTTTATAACTCGTGCGCACGCCTTGTAAGTCGTTTCCACACTTTACGCTTTATAACTCGTGCGCACGCCTTGTAAGTCGTTTCCACACTTTACGCTTTATAACTCGTGCGCACGCCTTGTAAGTCGTTCCCACACTTTACGCTTTATAACTCGCGCGCACGCCTTGTAAGTCGTTCCCACACTTTACGCTTTATAACTCGCGCGCACGCCTTGTAAGTCGTTTCCACACTTTACGCTTTATAACTCGTGCGCACGCCTTGTAAGTCGTTTCCACACTTTACGCTTTATAACTCGCGCGCACGCCTTGTAAGTCGTTTCCACACTTTACGCTTTATAACTCGTGCGCACGCCTTGTAAGTCGTTTCCACACTTTACGCTTTATAACTCGTGCGCACGCCTTGTAAGTCGTTCCCACACTTTACGCTTTATAACTCGTGCGCACGCCTTGTTTCCACACTTTATTTATTCACCTATGACACTTCCAAAGCTCCGTAGACTTCTGTCTTTTATCTTTTTAGTTACTTTTTAGAATTTATTATTACCATTTGTTTTTTTTTTACTCTCTGTTCTTCTATTATATTGTGATGTTTGAGCTGCTGTGTCCAAATCATTTCCTTTGTGATCAATAAAGTTTGTCTAAGTTTAAATCTAGCCAAATTGCTGCTGCATTAGGATTATGTATTTTATGGGTTTATCAGTGTTTAAACCTAAAATGCCTCTCCGATCTGAACGGTCCCTCCCTAAACGCCAGGACCTTCAGCCAGTCCAGAGTCGGTGCTAGTGCAGCCTCTGCAGCTCAGGGAGGGAGTTCTGGAGGTTCTGAGCTTCACCTGAGCCTGTCCAGAACCTCAGACTGAGGAGAACCTGGATGTGATCAACTTAAACTGTGAAAATAACAGACCGATGTGGTTTAATGTGAGAGTACGAGGTTCTGGAGGTTCTGGAGGTTCTGGGGGAGTCTGGGGTGAGTGTGGGTGAGGCCGGGGTGAGGGGGGAGGGGTGTTACCTGTGGCTCCATAGGTCTGTGCATGGCGCCCTCTGCTGGCCCGTTCGAGAAAGGCTCAGAGGAACGAGGAGGAACTGAAGGTTTGGTCGGAGCAGAGGTCTGAGGAGAACCCTGAATGTTCTTACGGTAACGCTCATCCGCCTGAGAGAGAGGAGGAAAGGAAAGGAAAGGAGAGGAGAGGAGGAGGTGAAGAGGGAGACAACAGGTTAGGACTGAGCGGAGGAGGAGTCGCAGGTACACGGGGTGGATGAGGAGGAGTGAAGAATGGACCTGGAGCTGCCTAAAGTGAGGCCTGTGACGGGGCTGAGATTTTAGGATCTAGTCCAGATTCTGTGAGACCAAAACCGCTGAACAAACAACCATCAGTTTACAATTTAACACTATGCACCTATACATCCTTTCCTGTTTCGGTACAGATGTTGAAAGTAGAGCTTTAGGTATCTGCCGATCCCCGAGATCAACCCATACCAAAGAACAAGTCTGAAAATTTGATGCGTTTTGGGGTAACACAGTCGAGAACATTGTCTCATTCCACCATTTATACGCCAACACGGGATATCACCTCCATAAAAATGTTTTCATACCAATATCTTATTGGTGCATCCTCATCTTTTTCACAACAGCCAGAAGTCCCGTCCTGTAGGTTTGTGGAACTTCTGCTTTATGGTCTTCTGTGGAAATGTCTCTCTCACCAGCTTCATAAATCTGCTCCATCACCAGATCTTCAACCAACAAGATCCACAAAGGAGAAACGTTCTTCATGAGGAATTTATCCACAACGATCAAGTGAAGAAAGACGAAAGGATAAAGGAGAACAATGACGAGCTTTAGAGAACTACTGAGAAAAACTAACGTTCTGGTCATGAATAAAACAGAACTTCAACTTGTTCACTCAGACTGATTCTAGAATTAAAATTAAAAATCAATTTCATGATGTCGATATTAGCGTAGATAAATAGATTTGTGCAGTTTGAATGGTTTGACATGTCATCTGTGAAAACGCCAATATCGACGTCATGAAATCAAATCAGTCTGAGTGAACAAGTTCCTTCTGTTTTATTCATGTTATTTTTCTCTGTTCATGATCCTATGATCCGGTCTAAACCCGGTCTAAGCCAGGCCAAAAGCCAGTCTAAGCCCAGTCTAAGCCCAGCCTAAACCTGGTCTAAATCCAGCTTAAACCGGTCTAAATCTGGTCTAAATCTGGTCTAAACCTGATCTAAACCTGGTCTAAACCAGGCCAAAAGCCAGTCTAAGCCCAGTCTAAGCCCAGTCTAAACCTGGTCTAAATCCGGTCTAAATCGAGCCTAAACCTGGTCTAAATCCAGCTTAAATCCGGTCTAAGCCCAGTCTAAATCCAGCCTAAAACCGGTCTAAATCTGGTCTAAATCTGGTCTAAACCTGGTCTAAACCTGGTCTAAACCTGGTCTAAACCTGGTCTAAACCTGGTCTAAACCTGGTCTAAATCCATCCTAGACCCAGTCAGTCCTAAAAGGTGAGAGCGACTGAAAAACTGTTGGCTAATGCTAAGTAGTTTTTCTCAGTAGTTCTCTGATGCTCGTCATCGTTCTCCTTTAAGCTTTCGTCTTTCTTCCCTTGATCGTTGTGGAGAAATTCTTCATGAAGAATGTTTCTCCTCTCTGGGTGGGTGGGGAGTCCTCCTCAGGTGGAGGAGTTGAAGTATCTCGGGGTCTTGTTCTCGAGTGAGGGGAGGATGGAGCGTGAGATTGACAGGTGGATCGGTGCAGCGTTGGCAGTGATGCGGTCGTTGTACCGGACCGTTGTGGTGAAGAGGGAGCTGAGCCGAAAGGCAAAGCTCTCAATTTACCGTCGATCTCCGTTCCTCCCCTCACCTATGGTCATGAGCTCTGGGTAATGACCGAAAGGACGAGATCGCCGATACAAGCGGCCGAAATGAGTTTCCTCCACAGAGTGGCTGGACGGTCCCTTAGAGATAGGGTGAGGAGCTCAGGCACACAGGAGGAGCTCGGAGTAGAGCCGACGCTCCTCCACGTGGAGAGGAGCAGCTGAGGTGGCTCGGGCGTCTGCTCCGGACGCCTCCCTCGGGAGGTGTTCCGGGTACATCCCACCGGGAGGAAGCCCCGGGGAAGACCCAGGACACACTGGAGGGACTATGTCTCCCGGCTGGCCTGGGAACGCCTTGGGGTCCCCTCGGAGGAGCTGGAGGAAGTGTCCGGGGTGAAGGAAGTCTGGGAGTCCCTGTTTAGACTGTTGCCCCGGCGACCCGGCCCCGGATAAGAGGAAGAACATGGATGGAGATCGTTTCTCCTTTGTGAACCTTGAAGATTTGGTGATGGAGCAGGTTTATGAAGCTGGTGGAGAAAACCATAAACCAAAAGTTCCACAAATCTACAGGACGAGACTTCGGGCCATTGTGAAAAAGGCCTATAACGTGTTTACTTTGAGTAAAAACGTGAGGTAACTGTACAGTAAGTGGTCCTCGTGTTCATTCTTCAGTTCTCCTGCACACACCCCTGTCGTCTGGTCACCTTTAAATCCACATTCTTCAGACATTTAAACATGCCGTGAACACAGAGCCAGAGGAGCACACACAACCTGAAAAGTCTGGGATTAAAAACAGTGAGAGCTGCGTAAAAACACATCCGTTTGGTTTGTTAGTGCGGCGCTGGCGACCGCATGCACCGGAGATCACAAAATGGCCGCCGCGTCGTCCGCATGCACGCAGCGCACACAAAATGGCCGCTCGCACATCCTCAGAGCTTCAGACAAACACAGCTCAGAGCAGAGAGAGCAGGGAAGAAAGCCAGATGCCCTCCCCCATGTTTTCTAATACGACCCCATTACAGTTAAGTGTGTAACTATGGTTCTATGACTCCAGAGGGCGTGGCTAAACGTGCATCCCTAAATGAAACCACACTGAAAATTTTTTATAGAAAATTATATTATAATTAATTATGTTTTCAAATAATAAAAAAAAATTGCTTCTTGTTTTGCAATTTTGAGTTTTATTATTATTTTTTTAAATTGTTAATCGCTATGGCAACTGTTCTCATAAACCCAAATCATTCTGGACCCGTGGATTAATTCATGATCGAAATGTAAAACTCGAGGAAGGCTTCTGCTGATACTTTGCAGCTGACGTCGTCAACATTCTCTGGGGGTGTGATGCTAACTGAAGGCACTACTTAGACTTAATCTGAGCTTTATTTTAACACAATTTGACCATAAAGAAGTGGCTTATGTGAACTCCAAAAGGTGATCTGATTTGTGCTGTTCAACACGTCCAAACCCCGCCTAAACCCAGTCTAAATCCATCTTAAACCCGGTCTAAACCAGGCCTAAAGCCGGTCTAAACCCGGTCTAAGTCCGGTCTAAACCCGGTCCAAACCCCGCCTGAACCCAGTCTAAATCCATCTTAAATCCGGTCTAAACCCGGTCTAAGCCTGGCCTAAATCCGGTCTAAACCCGGTCTAAACCCAGCCTAAACCCAGTCTAAATCCATCTTAAACCCGGTCTAAACCAGGCCTAAAGCCGGTCTAAACCCGGTCTAAGTCCGGTCTAAACCCGGTCCAAACCCCGCCTGAACCCAGTCTAAATCCATCTTAAATCCGGTCTAAACCCGGTCTAAGCCTGGCCTAAATCCGGTCTAAACCCGGTCTAAACCCAGCCTAAACCCAGTCTAAATCCATCTTAAATCCGGTCTAAACCAGGCCTAAAGCCGGTCTAAACCCGGTCTAAGCCTGGCCTAAATCCGGTCTAAACCCAGTCTAAATCCATCTTAAATCCGGTCTAAACCAGGCCGAAAGCCGGTCTAAACCCGGTCTAAGCCTGGCCTAAATCCGGTCTAAACCCAGTCTAAATCCATCTTAAATCCGGTCTAAACCAGGCCGAAAGCCGGTCTAAACCCGGTCTAAGCCTGGCCTAAATCCGGTCTAAACCCGGTCTAAACCCAGTCTAAACCCAGTCTAAATCCAGACTAAACCCGGTCTAAACCTGGTCTAAACCCAGTCTAAACCCAGTCTAAACCTGGTCTAAACCCAGTCTAAACCCAGTCTAAACCTAGTCTAAACCCGGTCTAAATCCAGACTAAACCCGGTCTAAACCAGGCCTAAAGCCGATCTAAACCCAGTCTAAACCCAGTCTAAACCTAGTCTAAACCTGGTCTAAACCCAGTCTAAACCTAGTCTAAACCCGGTCTAAACCCGGTCTAAACCCAGCCTAAACCCAGTCTAAATCCGGTCTAAATCCATCTTAAATCCGGTCTAAACCAGGCCTAAAGCCGGTCTAAACCCAGCCTAAACTAGGCCTAAAGCCGATCTAAACCCAGTCTAAACCTAGTCTAAACCCAGTCTAAACCTGGTCTAAACCCAGCCTAGACCCAGCCAGTCCTAAAAGGTGAGAGCGACCGAAAAACTGTCGGCTAATGCTAATGCTAAGTACATAAATAAGTTTTTCAGTCGCTCTCACCTTTTATCTGAAAATCAAACTCCTAAACAGGATCAGGAACGCTCGTACTGATCACAGGAAAATTTAAATCCATTTTGAGTTTTCAGACATTCATATTTTTGATCTGACAAAATAAAAGCCCATTTCCTCCTCCTTTTGGTTTTTATAAGTGTTTTTATAATTTAGGCGTAACTTATTTTTATTTACGTTTTGTGAATTATTTTTGTATTTTTCTGTAAAAGTTTTCCCTCTAAACGCCGTGAAGAACAAAGCAAAGTCAAAGCCAGAAAACGACCGGGAAAGAGCAGGCAGCAGGAGGCGGGACCAGAGCCGGTGTTCACCTCTCTGATTGGCTGAGGAGGATGAGTGACAGCGTCTTCAGCCTGAGGAGGGGCGGGGCTCTCGGGGGACTGGGGAGGGGGGGTCAGGCATCTGGACTCAGTCTGGACTACAACCGGATCTGAGGGGTCTAAAGGTACGGTGGGGTCTATTTCTATTACGTGAGCCTGAGGGAGGGTACAGGACTGGTTCAGCAAGGATTTGGTCCCAGGTTTAGACCCAGACTTGGACTCTGACTCGACCTGGACTTTACCTGGATCTTGTGAGGTCTCTAAGGACTCAGGGGGGTCTATTACATGGGCTTGGGGCAGGGTAGAAATCTGGTTTAAGTCCTGGTTTGAGTCCTTTTTTTTGGCGCTGGAGGTGAGGACCGGGGAGGGGGGCAGGGTCTGGACCAGGACGGATTTGGGGTCTTGGGTCCCAAGTCTAGACCCGGTTCTGGCCCCGGTTTTGGGCCCGTGCTGCAGGGACAGGAGGTAGCTCTGTTCTTGTTGGAGTCGTTTGTGGAGTCGCTCGGCTTTTCGCTGCTCCTCCAACTCGCGCCATTTGAACTCCTGACGCCACAAATACAACCAAAAAAACCACAAATACAACCAAAAAAAACACAAATACAACCAAAACCAGGAAATAGAAAAGTGCACATGACAGGTCTGAACACTCATTTTTTCACTTTTTTTAAATAAAATCTTGCGAGGTTTTGATAGTTTTTCATATCCCGGCCTAAATCCAGTCTAAACCCAGTCTAAACCTGGTCTAAATCCAGTTTAAACCCGGTCTAAACGCGGTCTAAACCTGGTCTAAACATGTTCTAAATCCAGTTTAAACCCGGTCTAAACCTGGTCTAAATCCAGTTTAAACCCGGTCTAAATCTAGCCTAAACCCGGTCTAAATCCAGCCTAAACCCGGTCTAAACCTGGTCTAAATCTAGTTTAAACCCGGTCTAAACGCGGTCTAAACCTGGTCTAAACCTGGTCTAATTCCAGCCTAAACCTGGTCTAAATCCAGCCTAAACCTGGTCTAAATCCAGCCTAAACCCGGTTTAAACCCGGTCTAAGCCTGGTCTAAGCCCGTCTAAACGCGGCCTAAATCCAGTCTAAACGCGGCCTAAATCCAGCATAAACCCGGTCTAAACCCGGTCTAAACCCGGTCTAAACCTGGTCTAAATCCAGCCTAAACTTGGTCTAAATCCAGTTTAAACCCGGTCTAAACCAGTCTAAACCCGGACTAAACCTGGCCTAAATCCAGTCTAAACCCAGCCTAAATCCAGTTTAAACCCGGTCTAAACCAGTCTAAACCCGGACTAAACCTGGCCTAAATCCAGTCTAAACCCAGCCTAAATCCAGTTTAAACCCGGTCTAAACCAGTCTAAACCCGGACTAAACCTGGCCTAAATCCAGCCTAAACCTGGTCTAAATCCAGCCTAAACTTGGTCTAAATCCAGTTTAAACCCGGTCTAAACCAGTCTAAACCCGGACTAAACCTGGCCTAAATCCAGTCTAAACCCAGCCTAAATCAAGTTTAAACCTGGTCTAAACCAGTCTAAACCTGGACTAAACCTGGCCTAAATCCAGCCTAAACCTGGTCTAAATCCAGTCTAAACCCAGCCTAAATCCAGTCTAAACCCGGTCTAAACCCGGTCTAAACCCGTCTAAACCTGATCTAAATCCAGCCTAAACCCGGTTTAAACCCGGTCTAAACCCGTCTAAACGCGGCCTAAATCCAGTCTAAACCTGGCCTAAATCCAGCATAAACCCGGTCTAAACCCGGTCTAAACCAGTCTAAACCTGGCCTAAATCCAGCCTAAATCCGGTTTAAACCCGGTCTAAACCCGGTCTAAACCTGATCTAAATCCAGCCTAAACTTGGTCTAAATCCAGCTCAACACTGAACCTGGCGGGGATCAGTGCAGAGAAAGGGGCGGGACCGCTCTCGTAAGTTTCTATATCCTGATTGGTTTAGTCCACTGTCTATATTGAAGATGGACCAATGGGACGCCTCCTCTAAACTGTGGGCCGGTCTCCAAGTAAAAAAAACACAAACAAAAAACCAACAGCATCGGCCCCGAGGACTGTCGGCCCACCGGGAAAATGCCCGGTGTGCCAGATGACCAGTCCAGGCCTGTCCGGTAATGACATCAGCAGAAGGATTCAGGTTTAAACTCACACTTCTCGTAATTTTGGACTTTTTTTGTCCAACTTTAAAACTATCCCCACGAAATCACGTAATGACAGAGAAACCTGAAACCCGTCATGTGCACTTAGGAAATAAAAATAATCTGAAGTTACACACGTCAAACGAGCGTGTAGTAGTATAAGTACACTTGTAGTACTAGTCGCAGTAGTGGTAGTAGTATTTGTAGTAGTAGTAGTTAGATAAGGCGGTATACTTTGTGAGCAGAAATTAGTCCAAAACATAAGTTTTACTAAAGTTCACTCATTAAACTTTCACATTTGTAATTTTTTTTTTTTTCCGTTATCAACCAATAAAGTGATCTGCAAAAACACCGATACATCACCCAGACCTAGCAGTATTTGCAATAGTAGTAGTAGTAGTAGTAGTAGTAGTAGTATTTGTAGTATTTGTAGTATTTTTGTACCAGTAGCATGCCCTGCTTCCTCAGCAGTAGTAGTAGTAGTATTTGTATTTGTAGTAGTATTTGTAGTATTTTCGTACCAGTAGCATGGTCTGCTCCCTCAGCAGTAGTAGTAGTATTAGTAGTAGTATTTGTAGTAGTATTTGTAGTATTTCGTACCAGTAGCATGGCCTGCTCCCTCAGCAGTAGTAGTAGTAGTATTTGTAGTAGTATTAGTAGTATTTGTAGTAGTATTTGTAGTATTTCGTACCAGTAGCATGGCCTGCTCCCTCAGCAGTTGCTCCTGGAGTTTCTCCAAGTGTCTCTGCTCCTCCTCCAGCTGCCTGCGGATGTACTCCTGCTGAAGAAGCACATGAACATCAGCACCTCCTCTACTCCTCCTCAACACCTCCTCTGCTCCTCCTCAACACCTCCTCTGCTCCTCCTCTACACCTCCAACTCCTCTACTCCTGCTGAAGAAGCACATGAACATCAGCACCTCCTCTACTCCTCAACACCTCCTCTACACCTCCAACTCCTCTACTCCTGCTGAAGAAGCACATGAACATCAGCACCTCCTCTACTCCTCCTCAACACCTCCTCTACACCTCCAACTCCTCTACTCCTGCTGAAGAAGCACATGAACATCAGCACCTCCTCTACTCCTCAACACCTCCTCTACACCTCCAACTCCTCTACTCCTGCTGAAGAAGCACATGAACATCAGCACCTCCTCTACTCCTCAACACCTCCTCTACACCTCCAACTCCTCTACTCCTGCTGAAGAAGAACATGATCAGCACCTCCTCTACTCCTCCTCAACACCTCCTCTACACCTCCAACTCCTCTACTCCTGCTGAAGAAGCACATGATCAGCACCTCCTCTACTCCTCAACACCTCCAACACCTCTACTCCTGCTGAAGAAGCACATGAACATCAGCACCTCCTCTACTCCTCCTCAACACCTCCTCTACTCCTCAACACCTCCTCTACACCTCCAACTCCTCTACTCCTGCTGAAGAAGAACATGATCAGCACCTCCTCTACTCCTCCTCAACACCTCCTCTACACCTCCAACTCCTCTACTCCTGCTGAAGAAGCACATGATCAGCACCTCCTCTACTCCTCAACACCTCCAACTCCTCTACTCCTGCTGAAGAAGCACATGAACATCAGCACCTCCTCTACTCCTCCTCAACACCTCCTCTACTCCTCAACACCTCCTCTACACCTCCAACTCCTCTACTCCTGCTGAAGAAGCACATGAACATCAGCACCTCCTCTACTCCTCAACACCTCCTCTACACCTCCAACTCCTCTACTCCTGCTGAAGAAGCACATGAACATCAGCACCTCCTCTACTCCTCCTCAACACCTCCTCTACTCCTCAACACCTCCTCTACACCTCCAACTCCTCTACTCCTGCTGAAGCACATGAACATCAGCACCTCCTCTACACCTCCAACTCCTCTACTCCTGCTGAAGAAGAACATGAACATCAGCACCTCCTCTACTCCTCCTCAACACCTCCTCAACACCTCCTCAACACCTCCTCTACACCTCCAACTCCTCTACTCCTGCTGAAGAAGCACATGATCAGCACCTACTCTACTCCTCCTCAACACCTCCTCTACTCAACACCTCCTCTACACCTCCAACTCCTCAACACCTCCTCTACACCTCCAACTCCTCTACTCCTGCTGAAGAAGCACATGAACATCAGCACCTCCTCTACTCCTCCTCTACTCCTCCTCTACTCCTCCTCTACTCCTCCTCTACTCCTCAACACCTCCTCTACACCTCCAACTCCTCTACTCCTGCTGAAGCACATGAACATCAGCACCTCCTCTACTCCTCCTCTACACCTCCTCTACACCTCCAACTCCTCTACTCCTGCTGAAGAAGCACATGAACATCAGCACCTCCTCTACTCCTCCTCTACACCTCCTCTACTCCTCAACACCTCCTCTACTCCTGCTGAAGAACCACATGATCAGCACATGGACCTCCTCAACACCTCCAACACCTCCTCTACACCTCCTCTACACCTGCTGAAGAACATGATCAGCACATGGACCTCCTCAACACCTCCAACACCTCCTCTACACCTGCTGAAGAACCACATGAACATCAGCACATGGACCTCCTCTACACCTTCAACACCTCCTCTACACCTCCTCTACACCTCCTCTACACCTGCTGAAGAACATGATCAGCACATGGACCTCCTCAACACCTCCAACACCTCCTCTACCTCCTCTACACCTGCTGAAGAACCACATGATCATCAGCACATGGACCTCCTCTACACCTTCAACACCTCCTTTACACCTCCTCTCTCTCCTTCTCCTTTTTCTCCCTCCTCCCTCTCTCTCAGTACAGACCTGCTCTCGGTCACTCCTCCTCTTCTCCTCCTCCCTCCTCCTCTCTTCTTCTTCTTTCCTCCTTCGGTCCATCTCCTCCACTCGTCTTTTCTCCTCCTGTTCTCTCCGTCTCTGCTCTCTCTCCTGCTGTCGTCTCATCTCTCGTTCTCGTCTCTGTTGCTGAAAAACAAAAAAACACAAAAATATGAAACACTTAAATATTCTGATACAACATGAAGTACAACATGAAGTACAACATGAAGTACAACATGAAGCACAACATGAAGTACAACATGAAGTACAGCATGAAGTACAGCATGAAGTACAGCATGAAGTACATTTGAAATAATCACAGTTCAGAGGGATTTTCTCCTCCTCTACCCTCTCGCTCCCCCTTTCCTCCTCTGCTCCTCGCCTCCTCCTCCCTCCTCTCCTTCTCCTCTCTCCTCACCTCCTTGAGTCTCCTCCTCAAACCTCCTCCTCTCCTCTTACCTCCTCCAGCCTCCTCTCCTCCTTGAGCCTCCTCCTCTCCTCTCTCCTCCCTCTGCTCACCTCCTCCAGCCTCCTCCTCTGCTCCTTCTGCTGCTCGATCCTCCTCCCTCCTTACCTCCTACTCCTCACCTCCTCCAGCCTCCTCTCCTCCCTCCTCTTCGAGCCTCCTCCTCTGCTCCTTCTGCTGCTCGATCCTCTTGTCTCTCCTCCCTCCTTACCTCCTCCTCACCTCCTCCTCCTCCCTCCTCTCTCACCTCCTCCAGCCTCCTCCTCTGCTCCTTCTGCTGCTCAATCCTCTTGTCCCTCCTCCCTCCTCCTCCTCCTCCTCTCTTCACCTCCTCGAGCCTCCTCCTCTGCTCCTTCTGCTGCTCAATCCTCTTGTCTCTCCTCCCTCCTCCTCACCTCCTCTCACCTCCTCCTCTGCTCCTTCTGCTGCTCAATCTTCTTGTCTCTCCTCCCTCCTCCTCACCTCCTCCTCTCTCCTCTCCTCACCTCCTCCAGCCTCCTCCTCTGCTCCTTCTGCTGCTCAATCCTCTTGTCTCTCCTCCCTCCTCCTCCTCCTCCTCTCTTCACCTCCTCAAGCCTCCTCCTCTGCTCCTTCTGCTGCTCAATCCTCTTGTCTCTCCTCCTCACCTCCTCCAGCCTCCTCCTCTGCTCCTTCTGCTGCTCAATCCTCTTGTCTCTCCTCCTCACCTCCTCCTCTCTCCTCTCCTCACCTCCTCCAGCCTCCTCCTCTGCTCCTTCTGCTGCTCGATCCTCTTCTGTCTCTCTGCGAGCAGTTGTCTCTTGTACTCCTCCTGCTCCCTCAGCTGTTGCTCCTGGAGGAGCTGTTGCCTCCTCAGAGCTTCAGATCGCTCCTTGTTCTCCTGCTGCAGGCGGATGAAGTCCCTCCTCAGGGTGGACTCCCCGGGGACGTTCACGATGGAGCTGGAACGAGACCAGAGTCAGACCGGGACCGGGACCAGGACCAGAGACCAGGTCTAGACCAGGTCTAGACCAGGTCTAGACCCTCATACCTGGGTTCTCCTTCTTGCTCTGGTGGGTCTTCGTCCTCCTCTTCACTGCCGCTGTACTCGTACTCCGTCTCATCTGAAACACGAGGAGATAAACGTCAGGATCATCCGTTTGTTCTCCTCCTCCCTCACTCACCCTTCTCTCCTCTCCTCCTCCTCCTCCCTCACTCTCCTCCTCTCCTCCCCTCCTCTCCTCCTCTCCTCACCCTTCTCTCCTCCTCCCCTCTCCTCCCTCACTCTCCTCCTCTCCTCCCCCTTCTCTCCTCCCGCCTCTCCTCCCTCACTCTCCTCCCCCTTCTCTCCTCCTCCCCTCTCCTCCCGCCTCTCCTTCTCCCCTCCCCTCTCCTCCTCCTCCTCCCCTCCCCTCCTCTCCTCCCTCCTCTCCTCCCCTCCTCACCCTTCTCTCCTCCTCCCCTCCTCTCCCCTCCCTTCTCTCCTCCCTTCTTCTTGGTCCGGTCAATGTGGTCCTTCTCTCCTCCCTCCTCTCATCCCCTCCTCCCCTCCCCTCTCTCCTCCCCTCCCCTCCCCTCCTCTCCCCTCCTCCTCACCCTTCTCTCCTCTCTTCTTCTTGGTCCGGTCGATGTGGTCCTTCTCCTCCCCTCCTCTCCTCTCTCCTCCTCACCCTTCTCTCCTCTCTTCTTCTTGGTCCGGTCGATGTGGTCCTTCTCCTCTCCTCCCCTCCCCTCTCTCCTCCCCTCCCCTCCTCACCCTTCTCTCCTCTCTCCTCCCCTCCCCTCCTCACCCTTCTCTCCTCTCTTCTTCTTGGTCCAGTCGATGTGGTCCTTCTCCTCCCCTCCCCTCTCTCCTCCCCTCTCTCCTCCTCTCTCCTCCCCTCCTCCCCTCCCCTCCTCACCCTTCTCTCCTCTCTTCTTCTTGGTCCGGTCGATGTGGTCCTTCTCCTCTCCTCCTCTCCTCTCCTCCCCTCCCCTCTCTCCTCCCCTCCTCCTCTCCCCTCCTCACCCTTCTCTCCTCTCTTCTTCTTGGTCCGGTCGATGTGGTCCTTCAGTTGGATGCGGACTTGTCGTTCGTTGGGCTGGTCTCGGATGAAGGGATGCTTCAGGAGCTGGTCCGTCGGAGGACGCTGAGTGTAGTTCTTCACCAGACAACTCTCGATGAAGCTGAAGAACTTCTTCGACCTGACAGAGGACGAGAAAGAGAGGAGAGGAGGAGAGGGGAGAGAGGAAAGGAGAGGAGAGGAGAGGGGAGAGGAGAGGAGGGGATGAGAGGGGAGAGGAGAGGAGAGGAGAGGAGAGGAGAGGAGAGGAGAGGAGAGGAGGAGAGGAGAGGAGAGGAGAGGAGAGGGGAGAGGAGAGGAGGAGAGAGGAGAGAGGAGAGAGGAGGGGAGGGGAGAGAGAGGAGAGGAGGAGGAGGAGGAGAGGAGAGGAGAGGAGAGAGGAGGAGGAGGGGAGAGAGAGGAGAGGAGGAGAGGAGGAAGAGGAGGAGAGGAGAGGAGGAGAGGAGAGGAGAGAGGAGAGGAGGAGGAGAGGAGAGGAGGAGAGGAAAGAGGAGAGAGGAGGAGAGGAAAGAGAAGAGAGAAGAAAGGAAAGAGGAAAGAGGAGAGAGGAGAGGAGAGGAGTCATAACATAGATCTACAGAGTGCATTGTGTGTGTTTTGTGTGTGTTTTGTGTGTGTTTTGTGTGTTTTGGTACCACTTCTTGGACTTGAGTCGCGGCGGGGGGTTTCGGGGGATGAGGAACAGCGCCCTCATGGGGTGCATGTCACAAAGAGCTGGAAAAAAACACAAATGTTTCAGCCAAACAAACTCAAAAACCGTGGAAGACGACGAGGATTTAAAAACGTGACTCACGAGGAGCTCCTTCGGCCATTTCTATCGCCGTGATGCCGCACGACCAAAGATCACTCTGAAGAACGACAACAAAAGTGTGGTTAAAACCAAACGGCACAGAAACGCTTGGATAAAGTAAAAACACCTCCTCCTGTTTGTTTCCAGCCGGTGCTCGTTCAGAATCGCTGTTGCTGCTGTAACTTTACGTTTTCAAATGATCAGCAGAAGTAAATTATCGACCAGCGCGTCAGTCTGTCGACCCTTCGTCTACTTCAGTTCGCACCATCGCTGGACGGAATCTCCAAGAATCACCTCAGTTTGTCTTCACTCCTTTTCCCCTTCTCTTCTTCTTTCAGCGACCTCATAAACTGACTTTCTTTTGAGGCGAACCGGTCGTAGATTCTCGTCCGCTGTCGCAACAAACGTCGTGCGAACTGCGAGGAAGCTACAGTTGGAAAAAACGCTAAGAACCGCTGCGTCGGTCGAGTAAACGGCGTCTTGCGTCTGTGGAATGTGCGAGAGGCGAATGTAAACCACGAAATCCCAGCGCGTCGGAGAGTCTGTTACACTAGAAATGAAGGGAGTTTGATTGACGACCGAACAGCCAATAGAAAACGAGGTAGTGTCTTTATCGATTGGCTGATGTTTATCTGGCCTCACCACATCCACGGGTGATGGATTTTCGTTCTTTTTTTTTGGTCATCATAATTCCAAAGCTGCTGCGTCTCCATAGTGACATCACTGACAATTTGAAACCAAAACCAGGACCAGACCAGGACCAGGGCCAGACCAGGACCAGGACCAGACCGCACTGACGTACACACTCACCCTGTAGTCGTAGGTGGCGTCCGGATTCTCGTCGCAGGCGATCACCTCCGGCGCCATCCAATACGGAGTCCCAATGAACGTGTTCCTCCGACCCACCGTCCGGTCCAGCTGAGCCGAGACTCCGAAGTCCACTGAACACAGAGGGATTAAACCAGGACTGAACCAGGACTGAACCAGGACTAAACCAGGATTAAACCAGGACTAAACCAGGACTAAACCAGGACTAAACCAGGACTAAACCAGGACTAAACCAGGACTAAACCAGGACTGAACCAGGACTAAACCAGGATTAAACCAGGACTAAACCAGGACTAAACCAGGACTAAACCAGGACTAAACCAGGACTAAACCAGGACTAAACCAGGACTAAACCAGGATTAAACCAGGATTAAACCAGGATTAAACCAGGATTAAACCAGGATTAAACCAGGACTGAACCAGGACTGAACCAGGATTAAACCAGGACTAAACCAGGACTGAACCAGGACTAAACCAGGACTGAACCAGGACTAAACCAGGACTGAACCAGGATTAAACCAGGACTGAACCAGGACTGAACCAGGATTAAACCAGGATTAAACCAGGACTAAACCAGGACTAAACCAGGACTGAACCAGGACTGAACCAGGACTGAACCAGGATTAAACCAGGATTAAACCAGGACTGAACCAGGACTAAACCAGGACTGAACCAGGATTAAACCAGGACTGAACCAGGACTGAACCAGGATTAAACCAGGATTAAACCAGGACTAAACCAGGACTGAACCAGGATTAAACCAGGACTAAACCAGGACTGAACCAGGACTAAACCAGGATTAAACCAGGACTGAACCAGGACTGAACCAGGACTAAACCAGGACTGAACCAGGACTGAACCAGGACTGAACCAGGATTAAACCAGGACTGAACCAGGACTGAACCAGGATTAAACCAGGATTAAACCAGGATTAAACCAGGACTGAACCAGGACTAAACCAGGACTGAACCAGGACTAAACCAGGACTGAACCAGGACTAAACCAGGACTAAACCAGGATTAAACCAGGACTGAACCAGGATTAAACCAGGACTAAACCAGGACTGAACCAGGACTAAACCAGGACTGAACCAGGACTGAACCAGGACTGAACCAGGACTGAACCAGGACTGGACCAGGACTAAGCCAGGACTAAACCAGGACTAAATCAGGACTAAACCAGGACTAAATCAGGATTAAACCAGGTCTGGAGGTCCGTACCCAGTTTGACTTCGGCGTTCTCCGTCAGTAAGACGTTCTGTCCTTTGATGTCCCTGTGGATGACGTGGTGAGCGTGAAGGTGAGCCAGACCCTGGGACAGAGACAAGAAATCAAACTCAGAGACGAGGACAGAGGACGGAGGACAGAGGGGGACAGAGGACAGACGGGGACAGAGGACAGACAGGGACAGAGGACAGACAGGGACAGAGGACAGACGGGGACAGAGGACAGACAGGGACAGACGGAGGACAGACGGGGACAGAGGACAGACGGAGGACAGAGGGGGACAGAGGACAGACGGGGACAGACGGAGGACAGAGGGGGACAGAGGACAGACGGGGGACAGAGGACAGACGGGGACAGAGAACAGACGGGGACAGACGGGGGACAGACGGGGGACAGACAGGGACAGGGGACAGACGGGGGACAGAGGACAGACAGGGACGGGGGGACAGACGGGGGACAGAGGACGGGCGGGGGACAGACGGGGGACAGAGGACAGCCGGGCGACAGACGGGGGACAGAGGACAGACAGGGACAGGGGACAGACGGGGACAGAGGACAGACGGGGAGAGAGGACAGACAGGGACAGGGGGACAGACGGGGTCAGACGGGGACAGACGGGGGACAGAGGACAGACAGGGACAGACGGGGGACAGAGGGCAGACGGGGACAGACGGGGGACAGAGGACAGACAGGGACAGACGGGGGACAGACAGGGACAGGGGACAGACAGGGACAGACAGGGACAGACGGGGACAGAGGACAGACAGGGACGGGGGACAGACAGGGACAGGGGACAGACGGGGGACAGAGGACAGATGGGGGACAGAGGACAGACAGGGACAGGGGACAGACGGGGGACAGAGGACAGACAGGGACAGGGGACAGACGGGGGACAGACGGGGGACAGAGGACAGACAGGGACAGGGGACAGACAGGGACAGACAGGGACAGACGGGGACAGAGGACAGACAGGGACGGGGGACAGACAGGGACAGACAGAGGACAGACAGGGGACAGACGGGGGACAGAGGACAGACAGAGACGGGGGACAGAGGACAGACAGGGACGGGGGACAGGGGACAGACAGGGACAGGGGACAGAGGACAGACAGGGACAGGGGACAGACGGGGGACAGAGGACAGACGGGGGACAGAGGACAGACGGGGGACAGAGGACAGACGGGGGACAGAGGACAGACAGGGGACAGACGGGGGACAGACAGGGGACAGAGGACAGACGGGGCCTCACCCTCAGGATTTCTCTGGAGATGTAGGCGATCCAGTCTTCTTTGAGCTGGTTTCCTTTGGTGTTCTTCACGAGGTCGGTGATGGACCCGGCTCCACAGAACTCCATCACCAACTGAAACAAACGTCGCAGATATTTATTTACACTTTTTATTTCTACGGCACATTTTAGAAACAAAACCGCTCCGTTTAACCTCGGCAGTCCTGAAACACCGAAACGATAAAGTCAAACGTAAATAAAACAAAACTGATCCAAACGCAGAACGACTTTGTGCAAATAAAAGTTTAAACGTTCAGAGACTTTCTGTTCCGACTACGACCAGTAAACCAGGACTAAACCAGGACTAAACCAGGTCTAAACCAGGACTAAACCAGGTCTAAACCAGGTCTAAACCAGGTCTAAACCAGGTCTAAACCAGGACTAAACCAGGACTAAACCAGGACTAAACCAGGACTAAACCAGGTCTAAACCAGGTCTAAACCAGGTCTAAACCAGGTCTAAACCAGGACTAAACCAGGACTAAACCAGGACTAAACCAGGTCTAAACCAGGACTAAACCAGGACTAAACCAGGTCTAAACCAGGTCTAAACCAGGTCTAAACCAGGTCTAAACCAGGACTAAACCAGGACTAAACCAGGACTAAACCAGGACTAAACCAGGTCTAAACCAGGTCTAAACCAGGTCTAAACCAGGACTAAACCAGGACTAAACCAGGTCTAAACCAGGTCTAAACCAGGTCTAAACCAGGTCTAAACCAGGACTAAACCAGGACTAAACCAGGTCTAAACCAGGTCTAAACCAGGTCTAAACCAGGTCTAAACCAGGTCTAAACCAGGTCTAAACCAGGACTAAACCAGGTCTAAACCAGGTCTAAACCAGGTCTAAACCAGGACTAAACCAGGACTAAACCAGGTCTAAACCAGGACTAAACCAGGACTAAACCAGGACTAAACCAGGACTAAACCAGGACTAAACAAAATCCTTTTTTTTTTTCCCCAAGATGAATCTGAATTTCACACTCGGAATTTTGACTTGAATTTGAGTCTTGAAAATATTTGTGCTGAATATTAAAAAGGTGAATTTTTTATTTTGAACTTGAAACATATTGAAAAAGTAAACTTAAAATTTCAACTAAAATTCAGAATAAAATAATTCAGGAGTTAAAACAGAAGATCTTCCCTGTGGACACGTTTCCAGACTGATCACACTCTGCACCAGAGGGAAAGTTCCACAGTGGAGCTTTAAAGTCCTGCATGTGGAGGTGTTGTGGAGGTGTTGAGGAGGTGTTGAGGAGGTGTTGAGGAGGTGTCGAGGAGGTGCTTACCCAGAGCTGGTCGTCGTGTCCCGGGGGGCTCTTCTTGATGAACGCTCCGTAGTACGTGGTGTTGTGGAGGTGTTGTGGAGGTGTTGAGGAGGTGTTGAGGAGGTGTCGAGGAGGTGTTGAGGTGGTGTGGAGGTGTTGAGGAGGTGGTGTGGAGGTGTTGAGGAGGTGTCGAGGAGGTGGTGTGGAGGTGTTGAGGAGGTGTCGAGGAGGTGGTGTGGAGGTGTTGAGGAGGTGCTTACCCAGAGCTGGTCGTCGTGTCCCGGGGGGCTCTTCTTGATGAACGCTCCGTAGTACGTGGTGTTGTGGAGGTGTTGTGGAGGTGTTGAGGAGGTGTTGAGGAGGTGTTGAGGAGGTGTTGAGGAGGTGTTGTGGAGGTGTTGAGGAGGTGCTTACCCAGAGCTGGTCGTCGTGTCCCGGGGGGCTCTTCTTGATGAACGCTCCGTAGTACGTGGTGTTGTGGAGGTGTTGTGGAGGTGTCGAGGAGGTGGTGTGGAGGTGTCGAGGAGGTGGTGTGGAGGTGTCGAGGAGGTGTTGAGGAGGTGGTGTGGAGGTGTTGAGGAGGTGTCGAGGAGGTGGTGTGGAGGTGTTAAGGAGGTGGTGTGGAGGTGTTGAGGAGCTGGTGTGGAGGTGTCGAGGAGGTGGTGTGGAGGTGTCGAGGAGGTGGTGTGGAGGTGTCGAGGAGGTGGTGTGGAGGTGTCGAGGAGGTGGTGTGGAGGTGTTGAGGAGGTGGTGTGGAGGTGTTGAGGAGGTGTCGAGGAGGTGGTGTGGAGGTGCTTACCCAGAGCTGGTCGTCGTGTCCCGGGGGGCTCTTCTTGATGAACGCTCCGTAGTACGTGGTGTTGTGGAGGTGTTGTGGAGGTGTTGTGGAGGTGTTGTGGAGGTGTTGTGGAGGTGTTGAGGAGGTGTTGAGGAGGTGCTTACCCAGAGCTGGTCGTCGTGTCCCGGGGGGCTCTTCTTGATGAATGCTCCGTAGTACGTGGTGTTGTGGAGGTGTTGTGGAGGTGTCGAGAAGGTGATGAGGTGTCGAGGAGGTGTCGAGGTGGTGTTGAGGTGGTGTTGAGGTGTCGAGGAGGTGTTGAGGAGGTGCTTACCCAGAGCTGGTCGTCGTGTCCCGGAGGGCTCTTCTTGATGAACGCTCCGTAGTACATGGTGTTGAGGAGGTGTTGTGGAGGTGTCGAGGAGGTGGTGTGGAGGTGTCGAGGAGGTGGTGTGGAGGTGCCGAGGAGGTGGTGTGGAGGTGTCGAGGAGGTGTCGAGGTGGTGTGGAGGTGGTGTGGAGGTGTCGAGGAGGTGTCGAGGAGGTGTTGAGGAGGTGTTGAGGTGGTGTGGAGGTGTTGAGGAGGTGGTGTGGAGGTGTCGAGGAGGTGGTGTGGAGGTGCCGAGGAGGTGGTGTGGAGGTGTCGAGGAGGTGTTGAGGAGGTGCTGTGGAGGTGTTGCGGAGCTGGTGTGGAGGTGTCGAGGAGGTCGTGTGGAGGTGTTGAGGAGGTCTTGAGGACGTGTTGTGGAGGTGGTGTGGGGGTGCTTACCCAGAGCTGGTCGTCGTGTCCCGGGGGGCTCTTCTTGATGAACGCTCCGTAGTACGTGGTGTTGTGGAGGTGTTGTGGAGGTGTTGAGGAGGTGGTGTGGAGGTGTTGAGGAGGTGCTTACCCAGAGCTGGTCGTCGTGTCCCGGGGGGCTCTTCTTGATGAACGCTCAGTAGTACGTGGTGTTGTGGAGGTGTTGTGGAGGTGTTGTGGAGGTGTTGTGGAGGTGTTGTGGAGGTGTCGAGGAGGTGTCGAGGAGGTGTCGAGGAGGTGCTTACCCAGAGCTGGTCGTCGTGTCCCGGGGGGCTCTTCTTGATGAACGCTCCGTAGTACGTGGTGCTGTGGAGGTGTTGTGGAGGTGTTGTGGAGGTGTTGAGGTGTTGAGGAGGTAAGGAGGCGTTGAGGAGGTGCTTACCCAGAGCTGGTCGTCGTGTCCCGGGGGGCTCTTCTTGATGAACGCTCCGTAGTACATGGTGTTGTGGAGGTGTTGTGGAGGTGTTGTGGAGGTGTTGAGGAGGTGTTGAGGAGGTGTTAAGGAGGTGTTGAGGAGGTGCTTACCCAGAGCTGGTCGTCGTGTCCCGGGGGGCTCTTCTTGATGAACGCTCCGTAGTACGTGGTGTTGTGGAGGTGTTGTGGAGGTGTTGTGGAGGTGTTGTGGAGGTGTTGTGGAGGTGTTGAGGAGGTGTTGAGGAGGTGCTTACCCAGAGCTGGTCGTCGTGTCCCGGGGGGCTCTTCTTGATGAACGCTCCGTAGTACGTGGCGATGTTCCTGTGGTGAGAATATTTCTTCAGCATGTTGATCTCCAGCTTGATCTCCTCCTCCTCGTCCTGAAAGAACAGAGACGTGAGAGGCCGGGGAATCCTCTGTTCCTCCTCCTCTGTTCCTCCTCTATCTGTTCGTCCTTTGCTCCTCTGCCCCTCTGCCCCTCCTCTGCTCCTCATCCATCCATAGGGATGGGGCCGATCTGATCCAGTATCGGTATCGGGTTCCGATATCAACGTACCGGTAATTCACAGATCGGAAAATTTCCGCTCCATGATCCACGTGTGTACGTCCACGAGTGTGTGTACGTCCACACGTGTGTGTACGTACACACGTGTGTGTACGTACACACGTGTGTGTATGTCCACGCGCGTGTGTATGTCCACGCGCGTGTGTATGTCCACGCGCGTGTGTATGTCCACGCGCGTGTGTATGTCCACGCGCGTGTGTATGTCCACGCGCGTGTGTATGTCCACGCGCGTGTGTATGTCCACGCGCGTGTGTATGTCCACGCGCGTGTGTATGTCCACGCGTGTGTATGTCCACGCGTGTGTACGTCCACGCGTGTGTACGTCCACGCGTGTGTACGTCACGCGTGTGTACGTCACGCGTGTGTACGTCACACATGTGACATACACACGTGTGTATGTCCACACGTGTGTATGTCCACATGTGTGTACGTCACACGTGTGTACGTCACACGCGTGTACGTCACACGCGTGTACGTCACACGTGTGTACGTCACACGTGTGTACGTCACACGTGTGTACATACACACACGTGACGTACACACGTGTGTATGTCCACGTGTGTGTATGTCACATGTGTGTATGTCCACATGTGTGTATGTCCACATGTGTGTATGTCCACATGTGTGTATGTCCACATGTGTGTACGTCACATGTGTGTACGTCACATGTGTGTACGTCACATGTGTGTACGTCACATGTGTGTACGTCACATGTGTGTACGTCACACGTGTGTACGTCACACGTGTGTATGTCCACATGTGTGTATGTCCACATGTGTGTATGTCCACACGTGTGTATGTCACATGTGTGTGTATGTCACATGTGTGTATGTCACACGTGTGTGTGTCACACGTGTGACATACACACACGTGTGTGTGTCACACGTGTGTGTATGTCACACGTGTGTATGTCACACGTGTGACATACACACGTGTGTATGTCACATGTGTGTGTATGTCACATGTGTGTGTATGTCACACGTGTGTATGTCACACGTGTGTATGTCCACATGTGTGTATGTCCACATGTGTGTATGTCACACGTGTGTATGTCCACATGTGTGTATGTCACACGTGTGTATGTCCACATGTGTGTATGTCACATGTGTGTACGTCACATGTGTGTACGTCACATGTGTGTACGTCACATGTGTGTACGTCACATGTGTGTACGTCACACGTGTGTACGTCACACGTGTGTATGTCCACATGTGTGTATGTCCACATGTGTGTATGTCCACACGTGTGTATGTCACACGTGTGTATGTCCACATGTGTGTATGTCACACGTGTGTATGTCCACATGTGTGTACGTCACACGTGTGTATGTCACATGTGTGTACGTCACACGTGTGTATGTCACACGTGTGTACGTCACACGTGTGTATGTCCACATGTGTGTACGTCACACGTGTGTATGTCCACATGTGTGTATGTCACACGTGTGTATGTCCACATGTGTGTATGTCCACATGTGTGTATGTCACACGTGTGTATGTCCACATGTGTGTATGTCACACGTGTGTATGTCCACATGTGTGTATGTCACACGTGTGTATGTCCACATGTGTGTATGTCACACGTGTGTATGTCCACATGTGTGTATGTCACATGTGTGTACGTCACATGTGTGTATGTCACATGACCAGTGTTTTCTACATGAACTAGTTCATAGTTCTTTTTTCCAGTACATTGCTGTGAGCTCTTATTTTTCAGTATCATTGCCAAAGCCCATATAGAAGCACAGATCACATCAAACCATGTGTTAGATTCTATCTTCAGATCCAAGTTCACATCCTTATCCAACCAGGGTCACAATAACATTTAGGCAACAGGATTTCCCCATTGTTTCTGTCTGTTCAGTCCACACTAGGAGCAGCTGCAGCTCTCACTATATTCTGAGAGTATATTCAGTATATTCTCAGAGTATATTCAGTATATTCTGAGAGTATATTCAGTATATTCTGAGAGTATATTCAGTATATTCTGAGAGTATATTCAGTATATTCTGAGAGTATATTCAGTATATTCTGAGAGTATATTCAGTATATTCTGACAGTATATTCAGTATATTCTGAGAGTATATTCAGTATATTCTGAGAGTATATTCAGTATA
The DNA here is from genome assembly GCA_036785185.1 of Paratrypauchen microcephalus. Classification (NCBI taxonomy): domain Eukaryota; kingdom Metazoa; phylum Chordata; class Actinopteri; order Gobiiformes; family Gobiidae; genus Paratrypauchen; species Paratrypauchen microcephalus. Next base: position 643,603 of record JAVJIX010000235.1, on the reverse strand, counting down.
TTCTGACAGTATATTCAGTATATTCTGAGAGTATATTCAGTATATTCTGACAGTATATTCAGTATATTCTCAGAGTATATTCAGTATATTGATCTCACACTGGAGTATATTCAGTATATTCTGAGAGTATAACCCATCCTATATATATATATACATATATTAGGAGCAGTGGGCAGCACACATTAGGGCGCCCGGGGACCATCTCCATGATCTTCGTGCTTTGGCTTGGTCAGGACCTAAGCTGGAGGTACCTATGGTGCATGTTTTGGGTTGATGGGGGAAACCGGAGTGCCCGGAGGAAACCCACCCAGACACGGGGAGAACATGCAAACTCCACACAGAAAGGCTCGGGCGACCCGGGGATCGAACACAGACCATGCATGCAAACTCCACACAGAACACACACGGAAAGGTCTGGGCGACCCGGGGATCGAACCCGGAACCTTCTTGCTGTGAAGCAAGAGCGCTAACCACTCTGCTACCGTGCCGCCATATTCTGAGAGTATATTCAGTATATTCTGAGAGTATATTCAGTATATTCTGAGAGTATATTCAGTATATTCTGAGAGTATATTCAGTATATTCTGAGAGTATATTCAGTATATTCTGAGAGTATATTCAGTATATTCTGAGAGTATATTCAGTATATTCTGACAGTATATTCAGTATATTCTGACAGTATATTCAGTATATTCTGAGAGTATATTCAGTATATTCTGACAGTATATTCAGTATATTCTGAGAGTATATTCAGTATATTCTGAGAGTATATTCAGTATATTCTGACAGTATATTCAGTATATTCTGACAGTATATTCAGTATATTCTGAGAGTATATTCAGTATATTCTGAGAGTATATTCAGTATATTCTGAGAGTATATTCAGTATATTCTGACAGTATATTCAGTATATTCTGAGAGTATATTCAGTATATTCTGACAGTATATTCAGTATATTCTCAGAGTATATTCAGTATATTCTGAGAGTATATTCAGTATATTCTGACAGTATATTCAGTATATTCTCAGAGTATATTCAGTATATTCTGAGAGTATATTCAGTATATTCTCAAAAAACATGAGGGAAAAGTTGCTACTTGGATGGTCTTTTTTTTCTTATTAAAAGGAAAACAGGACAGTGTCATCCTGAACATTCTGCTCCCACAAACAGAGCTATGAACCAGGCTCAAGTATGACTTTGTGTTCCAACTACGACCAGTAAACCAGGACTAAACCAGGACCAAACCAGAACTAAACCAGGACTAAACCAGGACCAAACCAGGACTAAACCAGGACTAAACCAGGACCAAACCAGGACTAAACCAGGACTAAACCAGAACTAAACCAGGACTAAACCAGGACCAAACCAGGACTAAACCAGGACTAAACCAGGACCAAACCAGGACTAAACCAGGACTAAACCAGGACTAAACCAGGACCAAACCAGGACTAAACCAGGACTAAACCAGGACCAAACCAGGACCAAACCAGGACTAAACCAGGACTAAACCAGGACCAAACCAGGACCAAACCAGGACCAAACCAGGACTAAACCAGGACCAAACCAGGACTAAACCAGGACCAAACCAGGACCAAACCAGGACCAAACCAGGACTAAACCAGGACTAAATGAGGAACTAAACAAAACCCTCCATTCTGTCTCTCTCTTCATGATTTCATTTACAACGTAAATGTGCACATTTTCCTCTTCATCTCAATAATCCGCTCCAGTGGGACACTACTACAGTTCATGTTTGCCCCTGATGCCCTCCCACTGCAGCGTGGTCCTCTGCGTTCACACAAAGCCTCGCTCCGGAGCCTCGCTCCCAGACTCTGTGAGGGCTCTGTTCTGAGGTCTAAGGCTCCTCTGTCTTCATCTGCATGATTATCTGAACATTCACCCACCCACTGCTCTTCAGTGGGTCAGGACTAAACCAGGACTAAACCAGGACTAAACCAGGTCTAAACCAGGTCTAAAGCAGGACTAAAGCAGGACTAAACCAGGACTAAAGCAGGCCAAAAGCAGGTCAAAAGCAGGACTAAAGCAGGACTAAACCAGGTCTAAACCAGGACTAAACCAGGACTAAAGCAGGACTAAAGCAGGACTAAAGCAGGACTAAAGCAGGACTAAAGCAGGTCAAAAGCAGGACTAAAGCAGGACTAAAGCAGGTCAAAAGCAGGACTAAACCAGGTCTAAACCAGGACTAAACCAGGACTAAACCAGGACTAAATCAGGACTAAACCAGGACTAAAGCAGGACTAAAGCAGGACTAAAGCAGGACTAAAGCAGGACTAAAGCAGGACTAAACCAGCGATTAAAGAAGGACTAAAGCAGGACTAAACCAGGTCTAAACCAGGACTAAAGCAGGACTAAACCAGGACTAAACCAGGACTAAAGCAGGACTAAAGCAGGACTAAACCAGGACTAAAGCAGGTCAAAAGCAGGACTAAACCAGGTCTAAACCAGGACTAAACCAGGACTAAACCAGGACTAAATCAGGACTAAACCAGGACTAAAGCAGGACTAAAGCAGGACTAAAGCAGGACTAAACCAGCGATTAAAGAAGGACTAAAGCAGGACTAAACCAGGTCTAAACCAGGACTAAAGCAGGACTAAACCAGGACTAAACCAGGACTAAAGCAGGACTAAACCAGGACTAAACCAGGACTAAAGCAGGACTAAAGCAGGACTAAACCAGGTCTAAACCAGGACTAAAGCAGGTCTAAACCAGGTCTAAACCAGGACTAAAGCAGGTCTAAACCAGGACTAAAGCAGGACTAAACCAGGACTAAACCAGGACTAAAGCAGGACTAAAGCAGGACTAAACCAGGGATTAAAGAAGGACTAAAGCAGGACTAAACCAGGTCTAAACCAGGACTAAACCAGGGTACGACATACAGGGAGTGCATCTGGTTCTTACCTCGGTGACGTCCATGACCTTGATGGCCGCCAGTTGTCCAGTTTTGACATGTCGACCCTGAAAAGACGAGAAGAAGGTCAGAAATGTGAGAAAAACGCCTCTATAGTTTGGGTGGTCCAGATACGTTCACACTGGAGGGCTTCACCCAAAACATGCTCCAGGTAAAACCCTCCTGAGGTCCTGACCAAACCGAAGATCCTGGAGATGGTCTCCGGGCGCAGTCATGTGCTGCCCACTGCTCCTGATAACAGGATGGGTTAAATGCAGAGAAGAATTTCTCCAGTGTGAGATCAATAAAGTCACTTCTTAAAGCTCAATTTAGATTTTTTTGTGAAATCCAATTTTTTTGCGAGGTCGTTCACATTTCCAATTAAATGCGACTTGTATGTGATCTCCAGTGTGAACTTTAAACGCCCCAAAAGTGTCCCGCATGCGCCTTGGAGGACATGATGACGTCACGTGCAGCGAGTGTGCTCAGTGTTTACGGAAGTCGCCTAAAGTTCCCGTCGTACCGGAGCCAGAACATGTACAGCTTATTTGTTTTAAGGAGGAGAAGGACGAGGTTTTTGGCCACGGCGTTTTGTGGGGCAGCGGCAGCAACGTCCGTAGAAATGAACGTGTTGGTGCGAAGTCGCAGACAAGAGCGGTGGGATTGCTACGTGCTTCGCCGCTTCACTGACACGGAGTTCATATACTATTTTCACATGACGAGAAGAACGTTTGTGTACATTTGTGAGCGCCGACTTGCCCTGGAATTACCGATCTCGACGGAACTAAAGGTAAAAGAAGCTGTGAACTTGAAAAAAAAACACTTGATGACATCACAAAGTGGATGAACCAGGACCAAACCAAGACTAAACCAGGACCAAACCAGGACCAAACCAAGACTAAACCAGGACCAAACCAGGACTAAACCAGGACTAAACCAGGACTAAACCAGGACCAAACCAGGACTAAACCAGGACTAAACCAGGACTAAACCAGGACTAAACCAGGACTAAACCAGGACTAAACCAGGTCTAAACCAGGTCTAAACCAGGTCTAAACCAGGACTAAACCAGGACTAAACCAGGACTAAACCAGGACTAAACCAGGACTAAACCAGGACTAAACCAGGACTAAACCAGGACTAAAGCAGGTCTCGGGTTCAGTGACCTGGACTGAGATGATGTAAACGTGTCCTGATGTTTCTGGAGTTCTCTGAGGATCTGTTCTTATGTTCACGTACCAGACGCCTGTTCTGTTCTTCTGTTTTTACCATTACTGATCTTTATATTTGCCACTTATTTGTTTGTTTCTTCTTCATGAAGTGTTTTTTGTCAGGTGCGACTCCAGAACGTACGGTTCTACACTGCAGAATGAACCATCTGCACAAACTGAAACCTGATCCAGTTTTTTATGGTGCGAGGAGCTAACGTTACAGACCTGAACCCAACCAGATCTGAAACAGGAAGGACAGCGCCGAAAAACGGACAAAAACAAAAGAAAAACCTGCTCCTGCTCACAGCACCGGTATGTGACGGGTCATAGGTCGGATAAAAGAACAGAAAATAGACAAAACTCTGCACTAGTGGAATATCGTGGAAAATCAAAATAAATCAAATCAAAATCTCTTAAAATCACAGTTCTGGTGTGGAAAACGCTAAAGAAATCAGAGGAACTACACAGACCATGATCCTTTGCTTTTTAAATCTTAGTTCTTTGGTTTTTGGCGTTTTTAGAGGAAAACGGAGTGGCGTATTCAGGTTTTTTTTTTAAGCTTCCACAAAATATTGAAATAAATATCGACCCATGAGTAGAGGTGGGCGATATACATCGTCTGCGATATTATCGTGATTGTTGCTTTAACGATGTGCAAATTTACATCATCCAGTATTTAAATTAGTTTGTTAAAACCAATGAAACGCGCCGACACTTAGACGCCGACACAGAGCGCAGCAGCGCTCCCACACTCAGCTCCACTCTGCCGCTCGACTTCTAGGCCTCAGTGATCACATGACCTCTCTCACGAGCAGGTGATCACATGACCTCTCTCGCGAGCAGCTTTGGAACAGGTCGGCAGTGCAGTTTGAGAAAATGCAGCAGAGGCAGCTAAAGCTCGGTCTACTCCAGAGGATTTAGTGCCGAGACGCGGCTCTACTTCTCTGGCATGGAAATGGTTTGGTTTCGAAAAGACTGATACTGATCAGAACACTGTCATGTGCAAGATTTGTTGGAAATCAATCGCTGTGAAACAAAACTCCACAACGAACCTCTTTCACCACCTCTGCACCAACCACAGCAAAAAGTACGAAGAACAGAAGAAACTTCAAGACTCTGCAGCTCAACAAAAACCAAGCAGGCGACCTGTTCAGTGTGTATTATGTGTATTATGTGTGTATTATGCGTGTATTATGCGTGTATTATGCGTGTATTATGCGTGTATACATGTATTATGGATGGATTATTAGTTTATGAACACAGTGGTCGTGTGCACAGCCTGAGGAGGAAGCGTCTGTGCGGTGAACATGAAGTTGCGGCGTTAGGATATCGAGGGGTGGAAACGTTATTTCTGTGATAAAACATTTACTAAACCACTGTACTTTTTATTTCTCCTTTTTCTCCTCTCTTTTTCTGTCTCTTTATTTCTCTCTCTGACACTTTCTTTCTCCTCCTTTTTCTCCTTCTCTTTCTCCTCTGTCATTTTGAATATTTTTGAATATTTTTGAATAATTAGTTTTAAAGTAGCTGCTTCTGATGCTAACGCTAACGCTAACACACTGACCCACTTCTCACAGGAACAGGAAACGGGGCTGCAGCACTGAGACTTTCAAAATAAAACGTGGACACTTTTTTTTTTCCTCATCACGACTGAACACAGACTCGTCTTCCTTCACTGCTCCCTCCTACTTCTCCTCTTCTCTCCTCCTCTTCCTCATCTGCCCTTCTTTACGTTCCTCTCCTCCTCTCAGCTCCTGTCCTCTTCTTCTTTCTCTACCTTCACCCCCTCCTCCTTCTTCTTCTTCTTTGCCCCCTTTCTCCTCCTCCTCCTCTCCATCTTTTCTATCTCCATACCTCCTCCTCTTTCTCCTTCTATGCCCTCTTTTCCTCTTCTCCAGCTCCTCATCTTTCTCCTCCTCCTCTTCTCCTCTGTCCATCTCTTCTCTCTACCTCCACTCCTCCTCAGCTCCTCTGTCCTTCTCTTTTACCAACACCCCTCCTCCTCTTTCTCCTCCTCCTCTCCGGCTCCTCTGTCCTTTTCTTCTACCTCCACTCCTTTCTCCAATGCCCTCTTTCTCCTCCTCTTCTCCTCTGTCCATTTCTTCTCTCTACCTCCACTCCTCCTTCCTTTCTCCTCTTCTCCAGGTCCTGTCCTTCACTCTCTACCTCCTCCTCTTTCTCCTCCTCCTCCTTTCTCTTCCTCTTTCTCCTCCTCCTTTCTCTTCCTCCTTCTCCTCCTCCTTTCTCTACTCTCCTCTTTCTCCTCTTTCTACTCTCCTCTTTCTCCTCCTTCTACTCTCCTCTTTCTCCTCCTCCTCCTCTCCTCTTTCTCCTCCTCCTCCTCTCCTTTCTCCTCCTCTTTCTCTCTCCTCCTCCTCCTCTTTCTCCTCCTCCTCTCCTTTCTACTTTCTCCTCCTCCTCTCCTTTCTCCTTCTCCTTTCTACTCTCCTCCTCCTCCTCCTTCTCTCCTCCTCCTCCTCCTCTCCTCCTCCTCTTTCTACTCTCCTCCTCCTCCTCCTCCTCCTTCTCTCCTCCTCCTCCTCCTTCTCCTCTCCTCCTCCTCTTTCTCCTCTCCTCCTCCTCCTCTTTCTCCTCTCCTCCTCCTCTTTCTACTCTCCTCTTTCTCCTCCTTCTACTCTCCTCTTTCTCCTCCTCCTCCTCTCCTCTTTCTCCTCCTCCTCCTCTCCTTTCTCCTCCTCTTTCTACTCTCCTCCTCCTCCTCTTTCTCCTCCTCCTCTCCTTTCTCTTTCTCCTCCTCCTCTCCTTTCTCCTTCTCCTTCTACTCTCCTCCTCCTCCTTCTCTCCTCCTCCTCCTCCTTCTCCTCTCCTCCTCCTCTTTCTACTCTCCTCCTCCTCCTCCTCCTTCTCCTCTCCTCCTCCTCTTTCTACTCTCCTCCTCCTCCTCCTCTTTCTACTCTCCTCCTCCTCCTCTTTCTCCTCTTTCTCCTCCTCTTTCTAGTCTCATCCTCCTCCTCTCCTCCTCCTCTCCTCTTCTTTCTCCTCCTCATGTGACTCACATCAGCTCTTTCTCCTCTTTAACCGGGGCTTTTCAAAATCCTGCGTCTGTCACTTTTCTACTCGTCTCCATGGAGATGTGATGTTTGTCTGGAATGTCTCAGAGTATAGCATTAAAGTCATCAGATCTGTGGAGAGGCGAGCGCACACAGAAACAGGATCTGGAACTGAATAAATGCAAAACTCGTGTCTAAAGTCACACTGCGGAACATTCCAAAGCACTTAAAAGGAGCTGTTCACTTAAACTACCACCTGATGACATCACAAGGTGGAGCAGAGAGTTTTGTGGAATATCGAACCGTCAGATGAATCCCACTGACTTTAGAACTAAACCAGGACTAAAACAGGACTAAACCAAGACTGAACCAGGACTAAACCAGGACTAAACCAGGACTAAACCAGGACTAAACCAAGACTGAACCAAGACTGAACCAAGACTAAACCAAGACTGAACCAAGACTGAACCAAGACTAAACCAAGACTAAACCAAGACTAAACCAGGACTAAACCAGGACTAAACCAGGACTAAACCAGGGACTAAACCAGGGACTAAACCAGGGACTAAACCAGGACTAAACCAGGGACTAAACCAGGGACTAAACCAGGGACTAAACCAGGACTAAACCAGGGACTAAACCAGGGACTAAACCAGGTCTGAACCAGGACTAAACCAGGACTAAACCAGGACTAAACGAGGACTGAACCAAGACTGAACCAAGACTGAACCAAGACTGAACCAAGATTAAACCAGGTCTGAACCAGGTCTGAACCAAGACTAAACCAGGTCTGAACCAGGTCTGAACCAAGACTGAACCAAGACTAAACCAAGACTGAACCAAGATTAAACCAAGACTAAACCAGGTCTAAACCAAGACTAAACCAGGTCTAAACCAGGACTAAACCAGGACTAAACCAGGTCTAAACCAAGACTGAACCAAGACTGAACCAAGATTAAACCAGGTCTGAACCAGGTCTGAACCAGGTCTGAACCAAGACTAAACCAGGACTGAACCAAGACTGAACCAGGTCTGAACCAAGACTGAACCAAGACTAAACCAGGTCTGAACCAGGTCTGAACCAAGACTGAACCAAGACTGAACCAAGACTAAACCAAGACTGAACCAAGACTGAACCAGGTCTGAACCAGGAATAAACCAGGAATAAACCAAGATTAAACCAAGACTAAACCAGGACTGAACCAGGACTAAACCAGGTCTAAACCAAGACTAAACCAAGACTAAACCAGGACTAAACCAAGACTAAACCAGGTCTAAACCAGGACTAAACCAAGACTAAACCAGGAGATTAAACCAGGTCTGAACCAGGACTGAACCAAGACTGAACCAAGACTAAACCAAGACTAAACCAGGTCTGAACCAGGTCTAAACCAGGACTAAACCAGGACTAAACCAGGTCTAACCCAAGACTAAACCAAGACTAAACCAGGACTAAACCAGGTCTAACCCAAGACTAAACCAAGACTAAACCAGGACTAAACCAGGACTAAACCAGGTCTAACCCAAGACTAAACCAAGACTAAACCAGGACTAAACCAAGACTAAACCAGGTCTAAACCAGGACTAAACCAAGACTAAACCAGGAGATTAAACCAGGTCTGAACCAGGACTAAACCAGGACTAAACCAGGACTAAACCAGGTCTAAACCAGGTCTAACCCAAGACTAAACCAGGTCTAAACCAAGACTGAACCAAGACTGAACCAAGACTGAACCAAGACTAAACCAAGACTAAACCAGGTCTGAACCAGGTCTAAACCAGGACTAAACCAGGACTAAACCAGGTCTAACCCAAGACTAAACCAAGACTAAACCAGGACTAAACCAGGTCTAACCCAAGACTAAACCAAGACTAAACCAGGACTAAACCAAGACTAAACCAAGACTAAACCAGGAGATTAAACCAGGTCTGAACCTAGGGCTGGGCATCGAAATTCGGTTCCTCCATGGCACCGACCGAAATGCTTAGGTTCTTCTGGGTATTGAAATATGCCTCGTCTTTCGGTTCCATGTTACCCAGAGGTTAATCACGTGTGGCTCAGATACGTGCCTGCGCGCTTATGGCCTGATAATGCCACCTGAGATTGGCTCAAACGTCCACGTGTATGAAAAACACAGCGTGGTCACGCCCCTCGGTCACAGGCAAGATTTGCCTAACTTGTAGGGTGCTAATAAGTTAGCTAATCAATTAGCTTGGCTGAGGAGTCGTCAAACCGTACAAAATTGCCGAAGTCGAAAGCGTGGTTATACTTTCGCAAGACCGACTCTAATACTGCGCGGTGCAGCATATGTGACAAGAGCTACAGGACGTTTTACGACCACACTCGGAAAGTACTGAGCACAGCGCTGTGTCTGATATTTCATCGGGTAAGTTTGTTCCGTGAATTCCGTTGATCTGCTTTGTTTGTTAAGGTAGGAGCTAGCTAGGTTGTTGCAAGTTTACCTATGTATGTTAACGGTACTGTAGGATATTAGCACAGCTCTCAAGTCTCACGCTTTGAGAGTGTGACACACGCATTTCAACGAGTTCACACGCTCACACGCCACACATGGTATTTCTCACACTGAACTTTTGTTTGGTTTGCCAACCGTCCCCTGAAAAACGGAATCGTCCCGTATTCAGAAACAAAAGTACGAGTCCAGTATTGAGCTGAAAAGGGACGCACTTTGTCCCGTATTACCGTGTCGATCGGTGTCCGGTCTTGGTCTCGAGATGATTGTGATCATATTTTATTACGGCCGCTGCCTTTAGCAATAAACTTTTGCCGTGTTTTTCACAGTGCAGCCCGTGCGCTCGTCTGGAACACGCAGAAACCACGCTCCTGGCTCCTCGCCTTTTCGCTCTGATTAGAAGAGCAAGACGAAATGCCAAGCAAAAACTAATCTAAATTTATTTTACAGCGTCCACACAGAGCAGGTGTACAGCACAGAGCGGGTCTACAGCACAGAGCAGGTGTACAGCACAAAGCAGATGTACAGCACAGAGCAGATGTACAGCACAGAGCAGATGTACAGCACAGAGCAGATGTACAGCACAGAGCAGATGTACAGCACAGAGCAGATGTACAGCACAGAGCAGATGTACAGCACAGAGCAGATGTACAGCACAGAGCAGGAGTACAGCACAGAGCAGGTGTACAGCACAGAGCAGGTGTACAGCACAGAGCAGGTGTACAGCACAGAGCAGGTGTACAGCACAGAGCAGGAGTACAGCACAGAGCAGGAGTACAGCACAGAGCAGATGTACAGCACAGAGCAGATGTACAGCACAGAGCAGGTGTACAGCACAGAGCAGGAGTACAGCACAGAGCAGATGTACAGCACAGAGCGGGTCTACAGCACAGAGCGGGTCTACAGCACAGAGCGGGTGTACAGCACAGAGCAGATGTACAGCACAGAGCAGATGTACAGCACAGAGCAGGTGTACAGCACAGAGCAGGTGTACAGCACAGAGCAGGGCAGGTGTACAGCACAGAGCAGGTGTACAGCACAGAGCAGGTGTACAGCACAGAGCAGGTGTACAGCACAGAGCAGGTGTACAGCACAGAGCAGGTGTACAGCACAGAGCAGGTGTACAGCACAGAGCAGGTCTACAGTGACATGTGGTTGAATTTGGCCTAATAAAAGTGCACAAATGCATGTGTCTGTCACATGCATTTGGTAAATGTGCAGAGGTAAATACGTCAGAAAAACAGGTTCATTCAGACCCTCCAGGATTTCTTGTGCATTTTTTGTGATTGTTTCGGGCTAAAATGCCTAAATTTGTGGGAGCTTTTCCAAAAAGTTGCGATGAAAGTTGCGGTGCTTTTAAGGTTTTTGTTGCGATTTTGTTGCGGGAGGAAGTGAAAGTTGCGATAAATAGTTGTGATTCGCTTTTTGTAATGAAAATGTAGTAATATTTTGAATACTGAGTTATTACTGACAAAGAATAATACAAAGACACAGAGATCACAGATATGGTCCTAAAACAACCTTACCAACATCCAAAATAAATTACTACTAGGAGGGGAACTGTTTCGGTCTTTTGCTGTTATTTTTGTGGGCAAATGGCGCCGCAGACATGTTTCTTTACCATTAGAAGCCGTGTCCCAGTTCCCAGAGTGCACAGTTCGGAGCGTGGCCCGAAGGGCATGTGCGTCATTTCTTTTTTGTCCCATGTGCAGTTAACACGCGGTGTGAAGACCGCAGTCGTTAAGCGGTCCGCGGACTGCAGTCGGGGCTGAGCAAGTGTGCACCTCCTTGACTGCAGTCTGAGCCCCCTTCGGGCCGCGCTCCGAGCTGTGCGCTCTGGGAACTGGGACACGGCCGCAGTTTCGTTTGTCACACTGAAGTAAAGCAGAAGGAAGTTGGTCAACGTGAGTTCAATACGTCGCCGATGATTGGTCAAAATTAGTAAAAATTGCGGAAAAGTTGCAGTGATTGGTCAAAATTGCAACACCGCCCTGAATTCGCGGAGATTGGCTGAAGTTGTGTTGAAGTTGCAAATCGCAACATCGTGAATTCCTGGAGGGTCTGATTAAAAACAGGTTAAAAAAACTTTGGAAATAACTGGAATAACAGAAAATAAACTCCAGAATGTGGAATAGAATGTGGAATGAAATGAATTTTTTTCCTAGAATTAATATAAAACAGGAACCGAAAAAGTCAGGAATCGGTATCGAAATGAAGGTATCGATATTGGTATCGACATCGGAAAATTTTGATCGATACCCAGCCCTATCTGAACCAGGACTAAACCAGGACTAAACCAGGTCTAAACCAGGACTAAACCAGGACTAAACCAGGTCTAAACCAGGACTAAACCAGGACTAAACCAGGACTAAACCAGGACTAAACCAGGTCTAAACCAGGACTAAACCAGGTCTAAACCAGGACTAAACCAGGACTAAACCAGGACTAAACCAGGTCTAAACCAGGACTTTAAACCAGGACTAAACCAGGTCTAAACCAGGACTTTAAACCAGGACTTTAAACCAGGACTTTAAACCAGGTTAAGTCTGAAGATGTTCCAGGACTTTTAATCATTTTTTGTTTCTTCCTCAGATAAAATGAACTCACAAATAAAAAAGTGACATTTTGGTTTTTGTCCAGTTTTTGTCTCCAGAAAAACTCGACTTTAATTTAATCTCAAAACGTTCAGAGACACAAAGTCCGGGTCCGGGTCTAAAAAAGGACCGAGACCGAGTCTGAGACCGAGACCCTCCCTCTGCATTCCTCCTTCACCAAAACAAATCTCCACAAAACTCCCTTTAAACAACCCTCCTCAGATCTGGTTATGATCCTGCTCTGGACCCTCCTCAGATCTGGTTATGATCCTGCTCTGGACCCTCCTCAGATCTGGTTATGATCCTGCTCTGGACCCTCCTCAGATCTGGTTATGATCCTGCTCTGGACCCTCCTCAGATCTGGTTATGATCCTGCTCTGGACCCTCCTCAGATCTGGTTATGATCCTGCTCTGGACCCTCCTCAGATCTGGTTATGATCCTGCTCTGGACCCTCCTCAGATCTGGTTATGATCCTGCTCTGGACCCTCCTCAGATCTGGTTATGATCCTGCTCTGGACCCTCCTCAGATCTGGTTATGATCCTGCTCTGGACCCTCCTCAGATCTGGTTATGATCCACTCGGTGGCGCTAGAGCTTAAAAACAATCCCAAAACATAAGTCCTTGTGTCCACAGTAAAGACGAAAACAAGACGGACCTAAACCAGGTCTAAACCAGGCCCAAAACCAGGTCTAAACCAGGTCTAAACCAGGACTAAACCAGGTCTAAACCAGGCCCAAAACCAGGTCTAAACCAGGTCTAAACCAGGACTAAACCAGGACTAAACCAGGTCTAAACCAGGCCCAAAACCAGGACTAAAACCAGGACTAAAACCAGGACTAAACCAGGCCCAAAACCAGGTCTAAACAGGACTAAACCAGGCCCAAAACCAGGTCTAAACCAGGACTAAACCAGGCCCAAAACCAGGCCCAAAACCAGGACTAAAACCAGGCCCAAAACCAGGACTAAAACCAGGACTAAAACCAGGACTAAAACCAGGACTAAACCAGGCCCAAAACCAGGTCTAAACAGGACTAAACCAGGCCCAAAACCAGGTCTAAACCAGGTCTAAACCAGGCCCAAAACCAGGACTAAAACCAGGACTAAACCAGGACTAAACCAGGCCCAAAACCAGGTCTAAACCGGGACTAAACCAGGCCCAAACCAGGACTAAACCAGGTCTAAACAGGACTAAACCAGGCCCAAACCAGGACTAAACCAGGCCCAAACCAGGACTAAACCAGGCCCAAACCAGGCCCAAACCAGGACTAAACCAGGTCTAAACCAGGACTAAACCAGGACTAAACCAGGTCTAAACCAGGCCCAAACCAGGCCCAAACCAGGTCTAAACCAGGACTAAACCAGGTCTAAACCAGGCCCAAACCAGGCCCAAAACCAGGTCTAAACAGGACTAAACCAGGCCCAAACCAGGACTAAACCAGGACTAAACCAGGCCCAAAACCAGGACTAAACCAGGCCCAAAACCAGGACCAAAACCAGGACTAAAACCAGGACTAAAACCAGGACTAAACCAGGCCAAAAACCAGGCCTAAACCAGGACTAAACAAGGCTCAAAACCAGGTCTAAACCAGGTCTAAACCAGGCCCAAAACCAGGTCTAAACAGGACTAAACCAGGCCCAAAACCAGGTCTAAACCAGGTCTAAACCAGGACTAAACCAGGCTCAAAACCAGGATTAAACCAGGACTAAACCAGGCCCAAAACCAGGCCCAAAACCAGGTCTAAACCAGGCTCAAAACCAAGTCTAAACGAGGACTAAACCAGGCTCAAAACCAGGACTAAACCAGGACTAAACCAGGCCCAAAACCAGGTCTAAATCAGGACTAAACCAGGACTAAACCAGGCTCAAAACCAGGCCCAAAACCAAGTCTAAACCAGGACTAAACCAGGCCCAAAACCAGGTCTAAACCAGGTCTAAACCAGGTCTAAGCCAGGACTAAACCAGGCCCAAAACCAGGTCTAAACCAGGTCTAAACCAGGTCTAAGCCAGGACTAAACCAGGACTAAACCAGGACTAAACCAGGCCCAAAACCAGGCCTAAACCAGGCTCAAAACCAGGTCTAAACCAGGACTAAACCAGGCCCAAAACCAGGTCTAAACCAGGCTCAAAACCAGGTCTAAACAGGACTAAACCAGGCCCAAAACCAGGATTAAACCAGGACTAAAACCAGGACTAAACCAGGCTCAAAACCAGGATTAAACCAGGACTAAAACCAGGACTAAACCAGGCTCAAAACCAAGTCTAAACGAGGACTAAACCAGGCTCAAAACCAGGACTAAACCAGGACTAAACCAGGCCCAAAACCAGGTCTAAACCAGGACTAAACCAGGACTAAACCAGGACTAAACCAGGCCCAAAACCAAGTCTAAACCAGGACTAAACCAGGCCCAAAACCAGGACTAAACCAGGTCTAAACCAGGCCCAAAACCAGGACTAAACCAGGTCTAAACCAGGTCTAAGCCAGGACTAAATCAGGACTAAACCAGGCCCAAAACCAGGTCTAAACCAGGCTCAAAACCAGGACTAAACCAGGCCCAAAACCAGGACTAAACCAGGTCTAAACCAGGCCCAAAACCAGGTCTAAACCAGGACTGAACCAGGACTAAACCAGGCTTAAAACCAGGTCTAAACCAGGACTAAACCAGGCTTAAAACCAGGTCTAAACCAGGACTAAACCAGGCTTAAAACCAGGTCTAAACCAGGACTAAACCAGGCTCAAAACCAGGACTAAACCAGGACTAAACCAGTCTTAAAACCAGGTCTAAACCAGGTCTGAGTCCTAATGTCACTTTTATAAATCCAATCCATGTCTCAGCATAAAAAAGGAAAACAGTGAAGCAGGACTAGACCGGGACCAAACAAGACCCAAAACCTGGTCCAAAACCAGGACTAGACCCTGAGCTGGACCGGCAGGACTGAAGCGAGGACTAAAGACGGGTTCAAGTATCAGGAAAACCAGAGCGGTGCCCTGGTGATCCTAATCTGTCCAAATCTAAACAAAACGAGCCAAAGCGTCATCAGAAGAGCCGGGCGGAGTCACAGCAACATCTGAACTCACCAAAACACACTTCTGTTAATCTGAACTCACCAAAACACACTTCTGTTAATCTGAACTCACCAAAACACACTTCTGTTAATCTGAACTCACCAAAACACACTTCTGTTAATCTGAACTCAAGAAAATCCATTTATTTTAATCTGAACTCAAGAAAATCCACTTCTGTTAATCTGAACTCAAGAAAATCCACTTCTTTTAATCTGAACTCACGAAAACACACTTCTGTTAATCTGAACTCAAGAAAATCCACTTCTTTTAATCTGAACTCACCAAAATCCACTTCTGTTAATCTGAACTCAAGAAAATCCACTTCTGTTAATCTGAACTCAAGAAAATCCACTTATTTTAATCTGAACTCAAGAAAATCCACTTCTTTTAATCTGAACTCAAGAAAATCCACTTATTTTAATCTGAACTTTAATCCACTTATTTTCATTCGCTGAAAAAGTCGCGGTTTAATTGACAAAACGAGACAAAACGAGATCTGAGCCACCGGCGATTCTGGAGCTGACGGAAATCGTTGGTTCTTTTCACGTTTTTAAAGGCCTGAGATATTCCACAACAGATCTGATATGGAAACCCTGGTTCAGTTCTGGTTTAGCCCCAGTTTAGTCTATAGTTCAGTCCCGGTTTAGACCTGTTGTAGTCCTGGTTTAGTCCCTGGTTTAGACTCAGTTTAGTCTCAGTTTAGTCCTGGTTTAGTCCTCAGTTTAGTCCAGGTTCAGTCCAGGTTCAGTCCCTGGTTTAGTCCCTGGTTTAGTCCCAGGTTTAGTCCAGGTTCAGTCCAGGTTCAGTCCCTGGTTTAGTCCCTGGTTTAGTCCCAGGTTTAGTCCCTGGTTTAGTCCTCAGTTTAGTCCAGGTTCAGTCCAGGTTCAGTCCCTGGTTTAGTCCCTGGTTTAGTCCCAGGTTTAGTCCCTGGTTTAGCCCAGGTTCAGTCCCAGGTTCAGTCCAGGTTCAGTCCCAGGTTCAGTCCCTGGTTTAGTCCCTGGTTTAGTCCCTGGTTTAGTCCCTGGTTTAGTCCAGGTTCAGTCCAGGTTCAGTCCAGGTTCAGTCCCTAGTTTAGTCCCTGGTTTAGTCCCGGTTCAATCCCGGTTTAGACTCAGTTTAGTCCTGGTTTAGTCCTGGTTCAGTCCCAGGTTTAGTCCTGGTTTAGTCCTGGTTTAGTCCTGGTTTAGTCCAGGTTTAGTCCAGGTTTAGTCCAGGTTTAGTCCTGGTTTAGTCCTGGTTTAGTCCCTGGTTTAGTCCCTGGTTTAGTCCCTGGTTTAGTCCTGGTTTAGTCCTGGTTTAGTCCAGGTTTAGTCCAGGTTTAGTCCAGGTTTAGTCCAGGTTTAGTCCAGGTTTAGTCCTCTCTCAGTCTGGGACAGTTCGGTCCATCCTCTCCATAAACGCGCCCAAAACGCATCCAAACGCGCCCCAGACGCTCCCGTTCGCCCCGGATCTCTGTCCTTTTCCTGTCGCGTTTCTGCCGCGGATCCGGAGCGCGGCGGGTGCGCGTGTTTTGTTCCACGGCTCGTGACCGAAAACACGGCGTGGAGCGAGCAGGCCCGCACGCACGCGCCCGTACCCACCTTGTACACTTGCCCGTAGGTTCCATTTCCGACCACCTCCACGAGCTCGAAGATCCCGGCCGGGTCCTGCAACACAAACACACACGTGAGCGCCGGGTACGGGTACGGCTCCGGGTACGGCTCCGGCTCCCGCTGTAGCCGGGCCGGAGCGCGCAGGGCCCGGGTGGACCAGCTGTTGCGCCCCGCTCCGAATCCACTGCGCTTCGAACAAAGAAAATCAGACACGGGCAACACCTCGCGTCGGCACTGCGCCCGTTTCCAGCGCTTTTACGCACGAAAAACGCACAGAACCGAGTCCAAATGGACAAATAAAAGTGTGGGAATGTTCAATAATGTTAAATTGACGCGAAATTGTTTGAAAAAGTGCAGAATTTGCGGTGTAAACCCTCACCCGCAGTGAAGCTAGGTCTATGTCCACCAGACTTTTGGCTGGGGAGTCGTTGGCCATGTTTCCGCGCGTCTGGAGCGGCTGATGCGCGGCTGATGCGCGGGGAAGAGCCGGCTCCGGTGCGGGGGGTGCGGCTCCGCGGCTCCGGGGTGCGGGTACGGCTCCGGGTACGGCTCCGGGCTTAGATTCGGGTCCGGGTGGGCTCCATGTTGAGGTGGCAGCGCTGCTGTTCTGGAGGAGGCGAGGGCACCGGAAACGCGAGCATCCGCCGCGACCTTTCACAATAAAACAACAAAACAACATGAATCAGGCTCTTTCCAATGAGTCACTCTGAAAACACTTTTATGGATCGATACTCATGACACATCCTGGTGAAGTCCCGGTTTAGATCTGGTTTAGTCCTGGTTTAGTCCTGGTTTAGTCCTGGTTTAGTCCTGGTTTAGACCTGGTTCAGTCCTGGTTTAGTCCTGGTTTAGTCCTGGTTTAGACCTGGTTTAGTCCTGGTTTAGACCTGGTTTAGTCCTGGTTAATTCCTGGTTTAGACCTGGTTTAGACCTGGTTTAGTCCTGGTTTAGACCTGGTTCAGTCCTGGTTTAATCCTGGTTTAATCCTGGTTTAGTCCTGGTTTAGTCCTGGTTAATTCCTGGTTTAGATCTGGTTTAGACCTGGTTTAGTCCTGGTTTAGTCCTGGTTCAGTCCTGGTTTAGTCCTGGTTTAGTCCTGGTTTAGACCTGGTTTAGTCCTGGTTTAGACCTGGTTTAGTCCTGGTTAATTCCTGGTTTAGACCTGGTTTAGACCTGGTTTAGTCCTGGTTTAGACCTGGTTCAGTCCTGGTTTAGACCTGGTTTAATCCTGGTTTAATCCTGGTTTAGTCCTGGTTAATTCCTGGTTTAGATCTGGTTTAGACCTGGTTTATTCCTGGTTTAGACCTGGTTTAGTCCTGGTTTAGACCTGGTTTAGACCTGGTTTAGTCCTGGGTTAGTCCTGGTTTAGACCTGGTTTAGTCCTGGTTTAGACCTGGTTTAGTCCTGGTTCAGTCCTGGTTTAGACCTGGTTTAGACCTGGTTTAGTCCTGGTTTAGTCCTGGTTTAGACCGGGTTTAGTCCTGGTTTAGACCTGGTTTAGACCTTGTTTAATCCTGGTTTAGACCTGGTTTAGTCCTGGTTTAGACCTGGTTTAGACCTGGTTTAGTCCTGGTTTAGTCCTGGTTTAGACCTGGTTTAGTCTTGGTTTAGTCCTGGTTTAGTCCTGGTTTAGTCTTGGTTTAGTCCCGGTTTAGTCCTGGTTTAGACCTGGTTTAGACCTGGTTTAGTCCTGGTTTAGACCTGGTTTAGTCTTGGTCTAGTCCTGGTTTAGTCCCGGTTTAGTCCCGGTTTAGACCTGGTTTAGACCTGGTTTAGTCTTGGTTTAGTCCTGGTTTAGTCCTGGTTTAGTCCTGGTTTAGACCTGGTTTAGTCCTGGTTTAGACCTGGTTTAGACCTGGTTTAGACCTGGTTTAGTCCTGGTTTAGACCTGGTTTAGTCTTGGTCTAGTCCTGGTTTAGTCTTGGTTTAGTCCCGGTTTAGTCCCGGTTTAGACCCGGTTTAGACCTGGTTTAGTCCTGGTTTAGTCCCGGTTTAGTCCCGGTTTAGTCCTGGTTTAGACCCGGTTTAGTCCTGGTTTAGACCTGGTTTAGTCCTGGTTTAGTCCTGGTTTAGTCCCGGTTTAGTCCCGGTTTAGTCCCGGTTTAGACCCGGTTTAGTCTTGGTTTAGTCCTGGTTTAGTCCTGGTTTAGTCCTGGTTTAGTCCTGGTTTAGACCTGGTTTAGTCCTGGTTTAGACCTGGTTTAGACCTGGTTTAGACCTGGTTTAGTCCTGGTTTAGACCTGGTTTAGACCTGGTTTAGTCCTGGTTTAGTCCTGGTTTAGACCTGGTTTAGTCCTGGTTTAGTCCTGGTTTAGACCTGGTTTATTCTAAATCTGTGGTTCATTTACAGATATAAACAGAAATGTGTTTTTGGGGTTCTCACATTTCTCATGTTCGTTTAGTAAAAACTCGACTCGTTTGAGTTCATGTTAAACGACTTTTAGATCCATAAAGTTTGTCATAATTTATACAAACGAATCACAAACGAACCACAAACGAACCACAAACGAACCAGACTTTTGTTTGGCCAAATTCCACCTGTGGCTCAGAACTGAAACAGGTTTAATGTGATGGAGGCTAAACCAGGTCTAGACCAGGTCTGGACCAGGTCTGGACCAGGTCTGAACCAGGTCTGGACCAGGTCTGAACCAGGTCTGGACCAGGTCTGAACCAGGTCTGGACCAGGTCTGGACCAGGTCTGGACCAGGTCTGAACCAGGTCTGGACCAGGTCTGGACCAGGTCTGGACCATAAACCAGGACTAAATCCAGCACTTTCAGAATAATCCTGGTTTAAAGCTGCGGTTGCCGTGGAGACGGTCAGGCCGGTTTGTCCAGTCTGTGTTTAAATAATGTCACAGTTTGTTTAAATAAACTCACCTGGGTTTGACCTACATGTCCACAATGTCCAACATGTCCACAGCGTAATGTCCAAAATGTCCACACTATAATGTCCAAAATGTCCACACTATAATGTCCACGATGTCCACAATGTCCAAAATGTCCTTAATGTCCATAATCAAAAATCAGGATCTCTGAATGTCTAAAACATAAAAATCCACCAGGAGGAATGCTGGGTACGTTTGTGGATGTCTCCATGGAGATTAATGCCATACTGTGGAAGATTCTTCCTTTGGCTGTAATCTCCATGGAAACGAACAGGAGGACTTTTTGGCGGCACGGTGGCTGAGTGGGTAGCACTCATGCTTCACAGCAAGAAGGTTCCGGGTTTGATCCCCGGGTCGCCTGGGCCTTTCTGTGTGGAGTTTGCATGTTCTCCCCGTGTCTGGGTGGGTTTCCTCCGGGCACTCCGGTTTCCCCCATCAACCCAAAACATGCACCAGGTAAAATCCTCCAGCTGAGGTCCTGACCAAGCCGAAGCAAGAAGATCCTGGAGATGGTCCCCGGGTGCAGTAATGTGCTGTTCACTGCTCCTAATAACAGGACGGGTTAAATGCAGAACTGGAATTTCCCCACTGTGGGACTAATAAAGGCAGAGCTTTCTTTCTTTCTTTCTTTCTTTCTTTCTTTCTTTCCGTGCAGTAAACAAAACCACAAGGAAAAACAACATGCTTTTATTTTAGTCTGTTTACTGGCTAAAAAGTTCCGTATTGTGGCTTTAAATGAAACTGTTTAGCTAGAAAATGAAAATAAGATAAGATATGCCTTTATTAGTCCCACAGTGGGGAAATTCCAGTGTTGCAACGCACAGATCAAGAACAGCACGAAAAAGTAACATGCAACAGAACAATATAATAAATAAATAAATAATGGCCTAGGATAATTTAAAACTAGACCTAAAAATAGACTCTGGATTATAGTTGAATAAGTGCAGAATAGTGTGCAAACGCACAAGCAGGTAAGAGCAGAAAAAAATAAAAAAAATAAACAAATGAAGGAAAAAACTGTAAATCTCTGGTCCAAATAAATGAAGTTTATTATTTTAAAAAAGTAATTTAAATGTTTGAAAAGTCCCTCAGTCGTCCAGGTAGAATCCAATACAGCAAGATATAAGCAAGTGTACCAGTATTCTTATTAGAGCTGACGAAGCCTCTCGGATGAGCGGCGAAACGTTTTCAACCAAACAAACTTTGTCCAGTTGACAAATTGAACTTCTCCTTTGATCATAATTTAAATGTTCACTCTTGACCCGCTGAGGTTTCCCGATGCTCTGCTGCCCCCTAGTGACTGTTCCGGTGCATTTCAGAAACTCCTCACACACCTAAAGCTGCACTGTGTCACTTTTCTGCTCGTTTCCATGGGGATAATGTTTCATTTCCTGGAATGTTCCATAGTGGCATTAAACTTCATTAGAATCTATGGAACATTTATTCAAATACAGGATGCTCCATGTTACCTGTAAGCTCGCCTCTCCGCAGATCTTGACCTGCTCGTTTCTATGGATACAGAGACGATTAAGGGCAAAGCAATGTTTCCACAAAGACCTGGTTTGGTCCTGGTTTAGACCCGGTTTACTCCTGGTTTAGACCTGGTTTAGTCCTGGTTTAGACCCGGTTTAGTCCTGGTTTAGACCCGGTTTAGTCCCGGTTTAGTCCTGGTTTAGTCCTGGTTTAGTCCTGGTTTAGACCCGGTTTAGTCCTGGTTTAGACCTGTTTTAGACCCGGTTTAGTCCTGGTTTAGTCCTGGTTTAGACCCGGTTTAGTCCTGGTTTAGTCCTGGTTTAGACCCGGTTTAGACCTGGTTTAGACCTGGTTTAGACCTGGTTTAGTCCTGGTTTAGACCCGGTTTAGTCCTGGTTTAGACCCGGTTTAGTCCTGGTTTAGTCCCGGTTTAGACCCGTTTTAGACCCGGTTTAGACCCGGTTTAGACCCGGTTTAGACCTGTTTTAGACCCGTTTTAGTCCCGTTTTAGACCCGGTTTAGACCCAGTTTAGTCCTGGTTTAGACCTGGTTTGGTCCTGGTTTAGACCTGGTTTAGACCTGGTTTAGTCCTGGTTTAGACCTAGTTTAGACCTGGTTTGGTCCTGGTTTAGACCTGGTTTAGTCCTGGTTTAGACCTAGTTTAGACCTGGTTTGGTCCTGGTTTAGACCTGGTTTAGACCTGGTTTAGTCCTGGTTTAGACCTAGTTTAGACCTGGTTTGGTCCTGGTTTAGACCTGGTTTAGACCTGGTTTAGTCCTGGTTTAGACCTAGTTTAGACCTGGTTTGGTCCTGGTTTAGACCTGGTTTAGACCTGGTTTAGTCCTGGTTTAGACCTAGTTTAGACCTGGTTTGGTCCTGGTTTAGACCTGGTTTAGACCTGGTTTAGTCCTGGTTTAGACCTAGTTTAGACCTGGTTTAGTCCTGGTTTAGACCTGGTTTAGTCCTGGTTTAGTCCTGGTTTGGTCCTGGTTTAGACCCGGTTTAGTCCTGGTTTAGTCCTGGTTTGGTCCTGGTTTAGACCCGGTTTAGTCCTGGTTTAGTCCTGGTTTGGTCCTGGTTTAGACCCGGTTTAGTCCTGGTTTAGTCCTGGTTTAGACCCAGTTTAGTCCTGGTTTAGACCCGGTTTAGTCCTGGTTTAGACCTGGTTTAGTCCTGGTTTAGACCCGGTTTAGTCCTGGTTTAGTCCTGGTTTAGACCTGGTTTAGTCCCGGTTTAGTCCTGGTTTAGTCCTGGTTTAGTCCTGGTTTAGACCCGGTTTAGTCCTGGTTTAGACCTGTTTTAGACCCGGTTTAGTCCTGGTTTAGTCCTGGTTTAGACCCGGTTTAGTCCTGGTTTAGTCCTGGTTTAGACCCGGTTTAGACCTGGTTTAGACCTGGTTTAGACCTGGTTTAGTCCTGGTTTAGACCCGGTTTAGTCCTGGTTTAGACCTGTTTTAGACCCGGTTTAGTCCTGGTTTAGTCCCGGTTTAGACCCGTTTTAGACCCGTTTTAGTCCCGTTTTAGACCCGGTTTAGACCCGGTTTAGACCCAGTTTAGTCCCAGTTTAGTCCTGGTTTAGACCTGGTTTGGTCCTGGTTTAGACCTGGTTTAGTCCTGGTTTAGACCTAGTTTAGACCTGGTTTGGTCCTGGTTTAGACCTGGTTTAGTCCTGGTTTAGACCTAGTTTAGACCTGGTTTGGTCCTGGTTTAGACCTGGTTTAGTCCTGGTTTAGACCTAGTTTAGACCTGGTTTGGTCCTGGTTTAGACCTGGTTTAGACCTGGTTTAGTCCTGGTTTAGACCTAGTTTAGACCTGGTTTGGTCCTGGTTTAGACCTGGTTTAGACCTGGTTTAGTCCTGGTTTAGACCTAGTTTAGTCCTGGTTTAGTCCTGGTTTGGTCCTGGTTTAGACCCGGTTTAGTCCTGGTTTAGACCTGGTTTAGTCCTGGTTTAGTCCTGGTTTGGTCCTGGTTTAGTCCTGGTTTAGACCCGGTTTAGACCTGTTTTAGACCCGGTTTAGTCCTGGTTTAGTCCTGGTTTAGACCCGGTTTAGACCTGGTTTAGACCTGGTTTAGACCTGGTTTAGACCTGGTTTAGTCCTGGTTTAGACCTAGTTTAGACCTGGTTTGGTCCTGGTTTAGACCTGGTTTAGACCTGGTTTAGTCCTGGTTTAGACCTAGTTTAGTCCTGGTTTAGTCCTGGTTTGGTCCTGGTTTAGACCCGGTTTAGTCCTGGTTTAGACCTGGTTTAGTCCTGGTTTAGTCCTGGTTTGGTCCTGGTTTAGTCCTGGTTTAGACCCGGTTTAGTCCTGGTTTAGACCTGTTTTAGACCCGGTTTAGTCCTGTTTTAGTCCTGGTTTAGACCTGGTTTAGACCCGGTTTAGTCCTGGTTTAGACCTAGTTTAGACCTGGTTTAGTCCTGGTTTAGTCCTGGTTTGGTCCTGGTTTAGACCCGGTTTAGTCCTGGTTTAGACCTGGTTTAGTCCTGGTTTGGTCCTGGTTTAGACCCGGTTTAGTCCTGGTTTAGACCTGGTTTAGTCCTGGTTTAGACCTGGTTTGGTCCTGGTTTAGACCCGGTTTAGTCCTGGTTTAGACCTGGTTTGGTCCTGGTTTAGACCCGGTTTAGTCCTGGTTTAGACCCGGTTTAGTCCTGGTTTAGACCTGGTTTAGTCCTTTAGTGCTGTAACAGTAGTTCCTGTAACATTTTATCCAAATCAATAACGTCTCCATAGCAACGTCAGGCAGGAAAGTTCCGTAGTGCAGCTTTAAATAGTCGACACAAACAGAAAGACGAGAGGCGGCCGTTTTAAGAACAAAACGTTTATTTCTCCTCCTCAGTGTTTGTCCAAAAACAGAAAAATATTCAAACGAATATTCAGATCAATAAATAACAAATGTTTAAATACTTGAATCCAGTGAACGTCAAAAAGTTCAAATATTTCCCCAGAACTGATTTGAAATCCTAAAAATCCCAAAACTACAGATTTTCAAGGTCCTAAAATCTGCTGAAATTATGAAATGTTTAATTTTAATGAGGCAAAAAAAAAGTCACACAAAAAACATTTTCTACAATATGTGATTTGGAGAAACAGAAAGACCCAGTTTAGACCTGGTTCAGTCCTGGTTTAGTCCCGGTTTAGTCCAAGGTTTAGTCCTGGTTTAGTCCCGGTTTAGTCCAAGGTTTAGTCCTGGTTTAGTCCTGAGTTAGACCTGATTTAGACCTGTTCTGGACCTGGTTTATTCCTGGTTTAGACCTGGTTTAGTCCTCATTTAGACCTGTTTCAAACCCTGTTTAATCCTAATTTAGACCTGGTTTAATCCCCAGTTTAGACCAGGTTTAGTCCCAGGTTTAGTCCCCTGTTTAGTCCTGAGTTAGACCTTGTTTAATCCCAATTTAGACGTGGTTTAGTCCTGGTTTAGACCTGGTTTAGTCCTGGTTTAGACCTGGTTTAGACCTGGTTTAGACCTGGTTTAGACCTGGTTTAGACCTGGTTTAGTCCTGGTTTAGACCTGGTTTAGACCTGGTTTAGACCTGGTTTAGACCTGGTTTAGACCTGGTTTAGTCCTGGTTTAGACCTGGTTTAGACCTGGTTTAGTCCTGGTTTAGTCCTGGTTTAGACCTGGTTTAGTCCTGGTTTAGACCTGGTTTAGACCTGGTTTAGTCCTGGTTCAGTCTAACCTGGGAAATTCCAGGCTGCTTTCGTTCGTTCTGATCTAAACACAGCCTGGCGACTATGGCGAGTGAGCTCTCCTGATTCTGGGAGCCAATCAGAGAGCGGGGAGGGGTGAAAGACGGTGACTCGTACTACGGGACAAACGGAAACTTGTAGTTTGAACTGACAACTGACATGAGGCTCTGGGCTACGTATACGCCACATGACAGACATTCATAACGCCCAATAAACGATCATAAACCACACCTCCACTACGAGATATTCAGGAGGTGCTCCAGACCAGATATCACTGTGATATGGTCTGGGGTAAACCAGGCAAAGTTTAGATCCACTCTGCTTCTCCAAATCTGTCCTGGGTAAAATTACTGTTAATTTTGTAAATCGTGAAAATAAAACTCTTCTTTCATTTTTAGCAACTAAATGTGACTTTTTGAACCCTAAAACATCCGGACTCAGTTCTCCTCCCAGAGTTCTCCTCCCAGAGTTCTCCTCCCAGAGTTCTCCTCCCAGAGTTCTCCTCCCAGAGTTCTCCTCCCAGAGTTCTCCTCCCAGAGTTCTCCTCCCAGAGTTCTCCTCCTAGAATCAGTGTTAGCATGCTATCTGCTGTTAGCTGGTGTCAGAAAACGTCTAAAATGGAAAAGTGCAAAACAAAATATGTGATGTGCAAAGTCCTGAACGAACCTGGTCCAGTCCCGGTCCAGTCCCGGTCCAGTACTGGTCCAGTCCCGGTCCAGTCCCGGTCCAGTCCCGGTCCAGTCCTGGTCCAGTCCTGGTCCAGTCCCGGTCCAGTCCCGGTCCAGTCCCGGTCCAGTCCTGTAACAGTAGTTTGTGTAACATTATAGAAAATCCTTGGACTTTCTCAGAAAATCCAGAGCTGCTCCTCGTGTTTGAAGGAGCCGTGAGAACCGTTCTGAAGATCTTTTTTTCTTCGCTGGTTCAAATCTCAAATCCAGTGAGTTTAAACCTAAATGTCTCTGATCTGAATGTCCCTCCCAGAGTCCCAACCGAGTCCAGACCGAGTCCAGACCGGACCGAGTCCAGACCGAGTCCAGACCGAGTCCCAACCAAGACCAGACCGAGTCCAGACCGAGTCCCAACCAAGACCAGACCGAGTCCAGACCGAGTCCAGACCGAGACCAGACCGAGTCCAGACCGAGTCCAGACCGAGTCCAGACCGAGTCCCAACCAAGACCAGACCGAGTCCAGACCGAGTCCAGACCGAGACCAGACCGAGTCCAGACCGAGTCCAGACCGAGTCCAGACCGAGTCCAGACCGAGACCAGACCGAGTCCAGACCGAGTCCAGACCGAGTCCAGACCGAGACCAGACCGAGTCCAGACCGAGTCCAGACCGGTCTGGTCTCGGTCTGGACTCGGTCGGGACTCGGTCGGGACTCGGTCTGGACTCGGTCTGGACTCGGTCTGGACTCGGTCTGGTCTCAGTCTGGTCTCAGTCTGGTCTCTGGACTCGGTCTGGACTCGGTCTGGACTCGGTCTGGACTCGGTCTCTTGTTCCTGTTTGAACATGATCAGTATTTGAATCCTTTAGTCGAGTATAAACCTGAACAGTCTGATTCATGGACGTTCTCTGTGACACTAACTGGAAGCACTGCTGTGTCTGAAGACTTTAAAATGAGTTTTATTCTCACACATTCTGACCATAAAGACCTGACTGAAGATCTGTTCAAACACGCCCCTCTTCAGACAGAGCAGTGCGTACAGTTAGCGTCACCCCCTCAGTGGACTGTGACGAGCTGCAGAGAGCGCCCCCTTCAGTCGAGGACGAACCCCGGGCGCGGGTACCCGAACAGAGCGAAGTCCCCCTGGTATCGAGCGAACAGTCTGTGGGCGTCCCTTTTGCCGATGCCGCTGAAGTACGTCTGGACTTTGGTGCGGTTGTACCTGGTGATGCCCGGGGGGATGTGCGGGTACGTGACCAGCCCGTCGATGCCCGCCGCCCGGAGGATGTGCGCGGCGTCCTGCTCCAGCGTCTCGTGGTGCCCGATGACGTCGTAGGCGATGTCGCAGGGCGCGCACAGCTCCACGTAGCTCAGCCAGTGGATGATGTGCGCTCCGAATTGACGGTCCAGGCGGTGGCGGCCCTCCGCGTCGCCCAGGTAACGCACAAAGTCGTCGAAGTGAAGCCCCGCCCCTCGCTCCTCGTCCCCCGGGCCGTGGTCGCTGTGGAAACGGCGGTATTTGCGGATGATGGCGGGGGCGATGTCCAGTTTGTACCACGGCTCAAAACGAGGATTTAAGACGAATTTGTCTTTAAACGCCGAAATGAGGCGTTCGAACGGATCCCGCACGATCAGGAACTTAAAGTAAGTGTCCAATCTGGAAGAGAAAGAGAAAAAGGTCGCTCCCGTCTTTAGTTTTATTCACACGTTTAAGTAACTTTTTATTTTTATATCGTCTGAAATGATCATTTTATTCTACAGATGTTCTTTAATGTGCACCGTCCCAATCAAATAATCAATCAATAAATAAAGATCGCAGTGATTCTGGTGAAGGAATAAAGGTGCAGTACCTGTGCGTGACCTCCGGGGGGCTGTACGACGACAGTCGGGGCAGTCCGTTTTTCTCGTGGTTGTGGACGATGTTTTCTGGAATCTCCTCGACACTCGGGAACGCCCCTGGAACCAACAAACAAACATATCAGACCAGGTTCAGTCCTGGTTTAGTCCTGGTTCAGTCCTGGTTTAGTTCTGGTTCAGTCCTGGTTCAGTCTCGGTTCAGTCTCGGTTCAGTCCCGGTTCAGTCTCGGTTCAGTCTCGGTTTAGTCCCGGTTCAGTCTCGGTCTAGTCCTGGTTCAGTCCTGGTTTAGTTCTGGTTCAGTCCTGGTTCAGTCTCGGTTCAGTCTCGGTTCAGTCCCGGTTCAGTCTCGGTTCAGTCTCGGTTCAGTCTCGGTTCAGTCTCGGTTCAGTCTCGGTTTAGTCCCGGTTCAGTCTCGGTTCAGTCCTGGTTCAGTCCTGGTTCAGTCCTGGTTCAGTCCCGGTTCAGTCCCGGTTCAGTCTCGGTTCAGTCCTGGTTCAGTCTCGGTCTAGTCCTGGTTCAGTCCCGGTTCAGTCTCGGTCTAGTCCCGATTCAGTCTCGGTTCAGTCCTGGTTCAGTCTCGGTCTAGTCCTGGTTCAGTCCTGGTTTAGTCCTGGTTCGGTACCGTTCAGGACGATCAGGACTTTCTTCCACTGGGTGTTTCCCACTTTGGGCGTTTGGCAGAACAGGATGTTGTGGGCGTCGCTCACAAAGATCCGGTCCAGGACGAACCGGGACACCGGGTTGTGGGTGAGGTTCCGGAGGGCGGGATCTTTGCACACGGAGCGGAGGAGGCGGTTCCTCTGGTCAATCACAGACTGCCACTGCGACGCCGCGCTGGAGGGGGCGCTAGAGGCCTGACCACAAACACCAGCACGTTCAAGATCCTCCAGACAGGAAGTGTTCACGGGCGTGACTGGGCTCCACGCACTCTGGCTCCAGGTCAGTTTTGTAAGAGCGTGGCCCCTCCCCCTGTACCTGGAGCCCGTGGAGCCCAGTCACGCCCATGAACACTTCCTGTTTGGAGCGCGGCGGCGAGCGGGTTAGACAGAGGTCACGGGTGCACATGAATAAATGGTTATTTGATGACTGAAATAGTTAAGAACCGTTTCAATCGATTCATTGATTAACTGGAGGTCGAGGCAGATCACAGCAGCAGGAGTCGGGGCTCCTCTGGAGGTTCTGGGTAACACTGTGGCGCCCCCTGCAGCCCATTACTACAGCCCGTTACAGCAGCCCGTTACTACAGCCCGTTACTGCAGCCCGTTACTACTACAGCCCGTTACTGCAGCCCATTACTACAGCCCGTTACAGCAGCCCATTACTACAGCCCGTTACAGCAGCCCGTTACAGCAGCCCGTTACAGCAGCCCGTTACAGCAGCCCGTTACAGCAGCCCGTTACTGCAGCCCGTTACTGCAGCCCTTTACTACAGCCCGTTACTACTACAGCCCATTACTGCAGTCCGTTACTGCAGCCCGTTACTACAGCCCGTTACTACTACAGCCCGTTACTACTACAGCCCATTACTGCAGTCCGTTACTGCAGCCCGTTACTACTGCAGCCCGTTACTACTACAGCCCGTTACTACTACAGCCCGTTACTACTACAGCCCGTTACTACTACAGCCCATTACTACTACAGTCCGTTACTGCCAGTACTGGAGTTGAGGGTGGATGGGGGGGTGGCATCCCCCTGTGGGAAAAAATAGTCAAAATCATCCCTCTTCTAAAACATCCCTTCTTCCATCCCTTGTGGCATTTTATCAATCAGGCATGAAAATCCCTCACCTTTTGGTGAAATTCGCCGTCTTTAAGTCAAAATAGCCAGTGCCAAGAGCCAATCATAGGCCGAACTGCGCTCCAGCTTCCAATCATGTTGCAGCATAATTACGCACCGATCACGCTCCCGCCAATCATGACGATTAGCGCTGTTGTGTTTGCGCCTGTTCGCCGATCAGCTGTGAGTGAGCCGCGTGATATTTACATGGCATTTCCAAGAGAAGAAGAATCCTTATCTTGCTACGTTAATGCTACGTAAGAAGGAACTCTTGCCTCAGGACACGGGATAAGTTCGGGATATGTCCTTTTCTCCGGAGCTCTGGATGATTAAAGACCGTGACACGTGCATACATGGATACGCAAACTATCGGGAGTGACCACGTTCATACCGCGAGTCATATTATCAGATTATTTCTGCATCTATTTCGGCACTAAACCAGGACTAAACCAGGACTAAACCAGGACTAAACCAGGTCTAAACCAGGTCTAAACCAGGACTAAACCGGGACTAAACCAGGACTAAACCAAAACTAAACCAGGACTAAGCCAGGACTAAACCGGGACTAAACCAGGACTAAACCAGGTCTAAACCAGGTCTAAACCAGGTCTAAACCAGGTCTAAACCAGGTCTAAACCAGGACTAAGCCAAGACTAAACCAGGACTAAACCGGGTCTAAACCAGGATTAAATTGGGACTAAACCAGGACTAAACCAAGACTAAACCAGGTCTAAACCAAAACTAAACCAGATCTAAACCGGGTCTAAACCAGCACTAAACCAAGACTAAACCCGGTCTAAACTAGGACTAAACCAGGACTAAGCCAAGACTAAACCAGATCTAAACCGGGTCTAAACCAGGACTGAACCGGGACTAAACCAGGACTAAACCAAGACTGTGTGTGATAACATATTATCCTGTGCATTATTGGATTATTGAATGATAATATGGACTTTTTGTTATAAAAGCATTTCCATTTTAACAAAGTACCTTCTAATTCTGCCACCCTTCCCCCGGAAAATATGTCACATACATTAAAAATTTCACCATCCCCCCGGGTTTCATTTTACAACTCGACTACTGGTTACTGCAGCCTGTTACTACTACAGCCCATTACTACTACAGCCCGTTACTACAGCCCGTTACCTGTGCCGCGGGTCTGGGGCTGGTCTTGCGCTTCGTCTCTGGACTCTGGACTTTGATAGTCCTGGTCCCAGACTCGGTCCAGTTCTGAGACACCACTCTCTCTCCATACCCTGAAACAAAGAACATCACTCACACATGTGCACCTCACACCGAGGAGACACACGTGCGCCTCACACTGAGGAGACACACTTGCTCCTCACACAGAGGAGTTCTTTATTTCCAGTTTATTTGAAATTAACAAAAAGTTGGCACTGTTGTTCTGGGTGATCTTTTCCAGGAGCACCAGGGTAAGAAGTTTTAGAGCAACAACATCAACAGATCAATGCTCCAGCTCAGGTCCAGACCAGGTCCAGCTCAGGTCCAGACCAGGTCCAGCTCAGGTCCAGACCAGGACTATACCAAGATCTGGAGCTGGTCCCACTGCTCCTCACAGCTTTAACCCAGACACACTGAAGA
Organism: Paratrypauchen microcephalus; assembly: GCA_036785185.1. Taxonomy (NCBI): domain Eukaryota; kingdom Metazoa; phylum Chordata; class Actinopteri; order Gobiiformes; family Gobiidae; genus Paratrypauchen; species Paratrypauchen microcephalus. Next base: position 612,805 of record JAVJIX010000235.1, on the reverse strand, counting down.
ACGGCTCAAATGCAGAGGACACGTTTCCTCACTGGGACAATCAAGTCGACAGTGGTTAACAGATTATTTTGGATTAAAGGGATAGTGCGTTTTTTATGTTAATCTGTAAGGGTTTCCTTCTAAAAGTGTTGTGCGGTAACACTGGTTTACCTCTGACAGTCTCGTCTCAGCCCGGTTCTGGAGCTCACGTAAGTAGGTCCGGTAAGTTGGCGGGGTCATTTAATAAAGCTTGTTTTTCTTCTTAAAACAACATTTGTCCAAAAAGTGATATATTTGTGTCACAAACAGTTGTCCGCTAAAAATTCAGCAGCGTTTTTCGCATATTTTCTCTCTAGATTAGTACCACTGCGCTCAGGTTAGCCTATTAGCCTGTTCACTTGTAAACTTCCACTTACGGCGGATGTCGCCGTACCGCATCCGCCGTACACATCCGATAAAAGTGAACAGGCTAATAGCCTAACCTGAGCACAGTGATACGAATCTAGAGAGAAAATATGCAAATGCGAAATACTGAAATGCTGAATTTTTAGCGGGCAGCTGTTTGTGACACAAATATATCACTTTTTGGACAAATGTTGTTTTGAGAAGAAAAACAAGTTTTATTAACTGTCCCTGTGAACTTACTGGAACTAGGTTTAGGAGCTACGTTACCGGAGGAGAACCGGGGTCAGATCACGTCATGGGTCTGGTCATGGGTAAATCAGTGTTAATCTCAGGACAATGTTCAAGTAACCTGGGAAATCCCAGGCTGCTTTTCACAATCGTTCTGATCTGAAAGACAGCCTGGCAACGAGGCTAAGGGAGGGCTCCTGAGCAGGGGAGCCAATCAGAGAGCGGTGACGTGTACTACGTGACAAACAGAAACTTGTAGCTTGAACAGACAACTGACATGATTGGCTATGGGCTATGTATACGCCAAATGATAGACATTCGTAACGCCCAATAAACGGCTGTTGGCAATCGTAAAGCACACCTCCACTACAAGATATTCAGTAGGTGCTCCCAGACCATATCTCACTGTGATATGGTCTGGTGTAAACCAGGCAACTGTTGAAGGGGAAGCCATACAGATTAACATGAAAAAAAACGCACTATCCCTTTAATTACAGAGCTCTAAGTAGTAGCAGTAGTAGTAGTAGTAACGTTTGCAGTAGTAGTTCTCACCGTCAGTGGCTCTGAAGTTGATGTACTTGGTGACGAACATGAGGATGAGCAGGACCCACCCACAGGCTCCGAGCAGCAGCCAGTGTTGCCTCATGACGGGGAAATCGAACCCTCAACCCATCGGACCTGAAACACAAAGCGACGGGACAAACACGGTCAACATCATCCACAACATCATCCTCAACATCATCCTCAACATCATCCACAACATCACCCTCAACATCACCCTCAACATCACCCTCAACATCATCCTCAACATCACCCTCAACATCATCCACAACATCATCCACAACATCACCCTCAACATCATCCACAACATCACCCTCAACATCACCCTCAACATCATCCACAACATCATCCTCAACATCATCCTCAACATCATCCACAACATCACCCTCAACATCATCCACAACATCATCCACAACATCATCCTCAACATCATCCACAACATCATCCACAACATCACCCTCAACATCATCCACAACATCATCCACAACATCATCCTCAACATCATCCACAACATCATCCACAACATCATCCTCAACATCATCCACAACATCACCCTCAACATCATCCACAACATCACCCTCAACATCATCCACAACATCACCCTCAACATCATCCACAAGATCATCCACAACATCATCTTCAACATCATCCACAACATCATCCACAACATCACCCTCAACATCATCCTCAACATCATCCACAACATCATCCACAACATCATCCTCAACATCATCCACAACATCATCCACATCATCATCCACAACATCATCCACATCACCCTCAACATCATCCACAACATCATCCACAACATCATCCACAACATCATCCACAACATCATCCTCAACATCACCCTCAACATCATCCACAACATCATCCACAACATCATCCACAACATCAACCACAACATCATCCTCAACATCATCCACAACATCACCCTCAACATCATCCACAACATCATCCACAACATCATCCACAACATCATCCACAACATCACCCTCAACATCATCCACAACATCATCCTCAACATCATCCACAACTTCATCCTCAACATCATCCACAACATCATCCTCAACATCATCCACAACATCATCCTCAACATCATCCTCATCATCATCCACAACATCATCCTCAACATCACCCTCAACATCATCCACAACATCATCCTCAACATCATCCTCAACATCATCCTCATCAACACCCACAACATCATCCTCAACATCCTCATCATCATCATCCACAACATCATCCTCAACATCATCCTCAACATCATCCTCAATATCACCCTCAACATCAACATCATCCACAACATCATCCACAACATTATCCACAACATCAACATCACCCTCAACATCATCCACAACATCATCCTCAACATCACCCTCAACATCATCCACATCATCATCCACAACATCAACATCACCCTCAACATCATCCACAACATCATCCTCAACATCATCCACAACATCATCCTCAACATCACCCTCAACATCATCCACATCATCATCCACAACATCAACATCACCCTCAACATCATCCACAACATCATCCTCAACATCATCCACAACATCATCCTCAACATCATCCACAACATCATCCACAACATCATCCACAACATCATCCTCAACATCATCCACAACATCATCCACAACATCATCCTCAACATCATCCACAACATCATCCTCAACATCATCCACAACATCATCCACAACATCATCCACAACATCATCCTCAACATCATCCACAACATCATCCTCAACATCATCCACAACATCATCCACAACATCATCCTCAACATCATGCTCAACATCACCCTCAACATCATCCTCAACATCATCCACAACATCATCCACAACATCATCCACAACATCATCCACAACATCATCCTCAACATCATCCTCAACATCATCCTCATCATCCACAACATCATCCACAACATCATCCTCAACATCATCCACAACATCATCCTCAACATCATCCACAACATCATCCTCAACATCATCCACAACATCATCCTCAACATCATCCACAACATCATCCACAACATCATCCTCAACATCATCCACAACATCATCCACAACATCATCCACAACATCATCCTCAACATCATCCACAACATCATCCTCAACATCATCCTCATCATCATCCACAACATCATCCACAACATCATCCTCAACATCATCCTCAACATCATCCTCAACATCATCCACAACATCATCCTCAACATCATCCACAACATCATCCACAACATCATCCACAACATCATCCACAACATCATCCTCAACATCATCCACAACATCATCCTCAACATCATCCTCATCATCATCCACAACATCATCCACAACATCATCCTCAACATCATCCTCAACATCATCCTCAACATCACGCTCAACATCATCCACAACATCATCCTCATCATCATCCACAACATCATCCTCAACATCATCCTCAACATTATCTTTAACATCAACATTATCCTTTAACATCATCCTCATTATCATACAACATTATCTTTAACATTATCTTTAACATCAACATCATCCTCAACATTATCTTTATCATCATCCACAACATCATCCTCAACATTATCCTCAACATCAACATCATCCACAATATCATCTCAACATCATCCTCAATATCATCCTCAACATCAACATCATCCACAACATCATCCTCAACATCATCCACAACATCATCCTCAACATCATCCTCATCATCATCCACAACATCATCCTCAACATCCTCAACATCATCCACAACATCATCCTCAACATCATCCTCAACATCAATCATCATCCACAACATCATCCTCAACATCATCCTCATCATCATCCACAACATCATCCTCAACATCATCCTCAACATCATCCTCAACATCAACATCATCCACAACATCATCCACAACATCATCCACAACATCAACATCACCCTCAACATCATCCACAACATCATCCTCAACATCACCCTCAACATCATCCACATCATCATCCACAACATCAACATCACCCTCAACATCATCCACAACATCATCCACAACATCATCCTCAACATCATCCACAACATCATCCTCAACATCACCCTCAACATCATCCACAACATCATCCTCAACATCATCCACAACATCATCCTCAACATCATCCTCAACATCATCCACAACATCATCCACAACATCATCCACATCATCATCCACAACATCAACATCACCCTCAACATCATCCACAACATCATCCTCATCATCATCCACAACATCATCCTCAACATCATCCTCAACATCATCCACAACATCATCCACAACATCATCCACAACATCATCCACAACATCATCCTCAACATCATCCACAACATCATCCTCAACATCATCCACAACATCATCCACAACATCATCCTCAACATCATCCTCATCATCATCCACAACATCATCCACAACATCATCCACAACATCATCCTCAACATCATCCTCAACATCATCCTCATCATCCACAACATCATCCACAACATCATCCTCAACATCATCCACAACATCATCCTCAACATCATCCACAACATCATCCTCAACATCATCCACAACATCATCCACAACATCATCCTCAACATCATCCTCATCATCATCCACAACATCATCCACAACATCATCCACAACATCATCCACAACATCATCCACAACATCATCCACAACATCATCCACAACATCATCCTCATCATCATCCACAACATCATCCACAACATCATCCACAACATCATCCACAACATCATCCTCAACATCATCCTCAACATCATCCACAACATCATCCGCATCATCATCCACAACATCATCCACAACATCATCCACAACATCATCCTCAACATCATCCACAACATCATCCTCAACATCATCCTCAACATCATCCACAACATCATCCACAACATCATCCACAACATCATCCTCAACATCATCCACAACATCATCCTCAACATCATCCTCAACATCATCCTCAACATCATCCTCAACATCATCCACAACATCATCCTCAACATCATCCTCAACATCATCCTCAACATCATCCTCAACATCATCCACAACATCATCCTCAACATCATCCTCAACATCATCCACAACATCATCCTCAACATCATCCTCATCATCATCCACAACATCATCCACAACATCATCCTCATCATCATCCACAACATCATCCTCAACATCATCTCAACATCAACATCATCCACAACATCATCCTCAACATCATCTCATCATCATCCACAACATCATCCTCAACATCATCCTCATCATCATCCACAACATCATCCACAACATCCTCCTCATCATCATCCACAACATCATCCACAACATCATCCACAACATCATCCTCAACATCATCCTCAACATCATCCACAACATCATCCCCAACATCATCCTCAACATCATCCTCATCATCATCCACAACATCATCCTCAACATCATCTCAACATCATCCTCAACATCATCCACAACATCATCCACAACATCAACATCATCCTCAACATCATCCTCATCATCATCCACAACATCATCCTCAACATCACCCTCAACATCATCCACAACATCATCCACAACATCATCCACAACATCATCCACAACATCATCCACAACATCATCCTCAACATCATCCTCATCATCATCCACAACATCATCCACAGTATCATCCACAACATCATCCACAATATCATCCACAACATCATCTCAACATCATCCACAACATCATCCTCAACATCATCCTCATCATCATCCACAACATCATCCACAACATCATCCACAACATCATCCTCAACATCATCCTCAACATCAACATCATCCTCAACATCATCCTCATCATCATCCACAACATCATCCTCAACATCATCCTCAACATCATCCTCAACATCATCCTCAACATCAACATCATCCACAACATCATCCTCAACATCATCCTCATCATCATCCACAACATCATCCACAACATCATCCTCAACATCAACATCATCCACAACATCATCCTCAACATCATCCTCATCATCATCCACAACATCATCCTCAACATCATCCTCAACATCATCCTCAACATCATCCTCAACATCAACATCATCCACAACATCATCCTCAACATCATCCACAACATCATCCTCAACATCATCCTCATCATCATCCACAACATCATCCTCATCATCATCCACAACATCATCCTCAACATCATCCTCAACATCATCCTCAACATCATCCACAACATCATCCACAACATCAACATCATCCTCAACATGATCCACAACATCATCCACAACATCATCCTCAACATCATCCTCAACATCATCCACAACATCATCCTCAACATCATCCTCAACATCATCCTCAACATCATCCTCAACATCATCCACAACATCATCCACAACATCCTCAACATCATCCTCATCATCATCCACAACATCATCCTCAACATCATCCACAACATCAACATCATCCTCAACATCATCCACAACATCATCCTCATCATCATCCACAACATCATCCTCAACATCACCCTCAACATCATCCACAACATCATCCACAACATCATCCTCAACATCATCCACAACATCATCCACAACATCATCCTCAACATCCTCCTCAACATCATCCACAACATCATCCACAACATCATCCACAACATCATCCTCAACATCATCCACAACATCATCCACAACATCATCCACAACATCATCTACAACATCATCCTCAACATCATCCACAACATCATCCACAACATCATCCACAACAGCATCCTCAACATCATCCTCAACATCATCCTCAACATCATCCACATCATCATCCTCAACATCATCCACAACATCATCCACAACATCATCCACAACATCATCCTCAACATCATCCACAACATCATCCACAACATCATCCTCAACATCATCCACAACATCATCCTCAACATCATCCACAACATCATCCACAACATCATCCTCAACATCATCCTCAACATCATCCTCAACATCCACAACATCATCCTCAACATCATTCACATCATCCACAACATCATCCACAACATCATCCTCAACATCATCCACAACATCATCCTCAACATCATCCACAACATCATCCTCAACATCACCCTCAACATCACCCTCAACATCATCCTCAACATCCACAACATCATCCTCAACATCATCCTCAACATCATCCTCAACATCCACAACATCATCCTCAACATCATCCTCAACATCATTCACATCATCCACATCATCATCCACAACATCATCCTCAACATCATCCACAACATCATCCTCAACATCATCCACAACATCATCCTCAACATCATCCACAACATCATCCACAACATCATCCTCAACATCATCCACAACATCATCCTCAACATCATCCTCATCATCATCCTCAACATCCACAACATCCTCAACATTCTCAACATTCTCAACATCATCCACAACATCATCCTCATCATCATCCACAACATCATCCTCAACATCATCCTCATCATCATCCTCAACATCCACAACATCCTCAACATTCTCAACATTCTCAACATCATCCACAACATCATCCTCAACATCATCCTCATACTCAAACTAGAACTGAACTAGAGCAGGTTCAGATCCTAAAATAAGATTCAGATTCCACAGGTGTTCTTTAAAATACATTATAAAATACACACTCGGGAACAAACATACAAACATATTAGGTTAGACCATGTTTAGTCCTGGTTTAGCCCCGGTTTAGTCCCGGTTTAGCCCCGGTTTAGCCCCGGTTTAGTCCCGGTTTAGTCCCGGCTTAGCCCCGGTTTGGTCCCGGTTTAGCCCCGGTTTAGTCCCGGTTTAGACCTGGTTTAGTCCCGGTTAGTCCCGGTTAGTCCCGGTTTAGCCCCGGTTTAGCCCCGGTTTAGTCCCGGTTTAGACCTGGTTTAGTCCCGGTTTAGTCCCGGTTTAGACCTGGTTTAGTCCTAGTCACACAGAAGAAAAATACATAATGTCTATGTACATAAACATTATGTACAGAGGATTTTTTGTTTCAAATTGTCAGTGACAGTCAAAATATCTTTATACAGGTAGAGACGCAGCAGCCGTGGAAATATGAAGAGCAAAAGAATGAAGCTCCAGTTTAGTTTCGGAGCAAAGTAAAACCTCCGATTCACAAATGTACGGACCATTTTCCACGATCTGTTCCTGACAAACACGGAAAAGTGTCGGGTGGAGCGGTGACTCAGACGGACACGAAGACGAGCAATAAACCAGGACTAAACCAGGACTACATCAGGACTGAACCAGGACTGAACCAGGACTAAACCAGGACTAAATTAGGACTAAACCAGGACTGAACCAGGACTGAACCAGGACTAAATCAGGACTAAACCAGGACTGAACCAGGACTGAACCAGGACTGAACCAGGACTAAACCAGGACTAAACCAGGACTAAACCAGGACTGAACCAGGACTGAACCAGGACTAAACCAGGACTAAACCAGGATGAAACCAGGACTGAACCAGGACTAAACCAGGACTAAATCAGGACTAAATCAGGACTAAATCAGGATGAAACCAGGACTGAACCAGGTCTAAACCAGGACTGAACCAGGATGAAACCGGGACTAAACTGGGACTAATCAGAACTAAACCAAGTCTAGACTGTGTGGTCAACTGATTTTAGTCCCTAGTCTAGTTCTGGTTTAGTCCTAGTTTAGTCCTGGTTCAGACCTGGTTCAGTCCTGGTTTAGTCCTGGTTCAGACCTGGTTCAGTCCTGGTTTAGTCCTGGTTTAATACTCAATGTTATTATTACTATATTATTACTAACTATGAAATAAGGGTTAAAATAAACTTATGTACAGTTATTATACTCACAGAATTAGTGTATTTTATTAATTTAATTATTCTGTATTGAATAAAAGATGAATTTAAGATAATCGATGTCAGAATATTTAGGCAGAGCTCGTATTTTATGTTTTTATCTTTGGAATAGTATAAAATGAGTATTTTAAAAGTTAAAATAGTGAAAGTGTTTGAGGTTAGCCTGAGCATCCCTAGCATCACATCAGCCTCCGGGCGCTAAACCCGCACTTCAGCGCTTTTTACCGCCGCATTTTGCGCATTTTTCAGAGTCATGGCGCAGTGTGAGCCGCGGGTCTCACCTCCTGAAGCCGCCCGTGTCTCCGGAGCCAAAGAAAACGTGAGAAACGCGCAGAGAAATGACCAAAATGTCCCAGAAATGTCCCAGAAAATGTCCCAGAGTGTCCGCAGGACGTGCCCACAGCGGCAGGCCGCGCTCTTCCGCTGCGCGCTGACGTCACGCCGCTCACGCACGGAGGACGCGGCGGTTTGACTTGATCACGAAATAAAAATGATAAAATATGGTTGTTTTCAGAAGAATTTCTAACGAAATAGGGCTAAAAATTACTCAATTGTAAATAAATAAATACATAGAAATACATGTATGAATGACCATAAACCTACACATAATTCAAACCCACAAAGACTTTAAAGGGATAGTTCGGGTTTTTTGATGTGAATCTGTACGGCGCCCCCTTCAGCAGTGTCGTGCATCAACACTGACTTACCCCTGACAGTGTCCTCTGAGCCGAGTTCTGCCCTGGTTCTGCCCCTGACAGTGTCCTCTGAGCCGAGTACTGCCCTGGTTCTGCCCCTGACAGTGTCCTCTGAGCCGAGTTCTGCCCCGGTTCTGCCCCTGACAGTGTCCTCTGAGCCGAGTTCTGCCCTGGTTCTGCCCCTGACAGTGTCCTCTGAGCCGAGTTCTGCCCCGGTTCTGCCCCTGACAATGTCCTCTGAGCCGAGTTCTGCCCCAGTTCTGCCCCTGACAATGTCCTCTGAGCCGAGTTCTGCCCCGGTTCTGCCCCTGACAATGTCCTCTGAGCCGAGTTCTGCCCCGGTTCTGCCCCTGACAGTGTCCTCTGAGCCGAGTTCTGCCCCAGTTCTGCCCCTGACAATGTCCTCTGAGCCGAGTTCTGCCCCGGTTCTGCCCCTGACAGTGTCCTCTGAGGAGTATTATAACAGAAGTATTATAGTAATAGTAGTACAGTAGTAGTATTATAGTAAGATAAGATAAGATAAGACTTTATTGATCTCACACAGGAGAAATTTACTTGCCACAGTAGCTCCAGGACATTTGAACAAGAAAGAAAGTGCATGCAGCAGGAATGGGATAAAGTAAGTAATAATAATAGTATTATAGTAGTAATAATAATAAGTAATAATAGTAATAATGGAAATAGTAATAATAATAATAATAATAATAATAATAATAATAATAATAATACAAGCATCAACATGGAAAAGAGGATATTGCATGTCTGGCCTATATGTTAGAATTATACAGTCTGATGGCGGTGGGGATGAAGGATCTGCGGTAGCGCTCCTTCTTGCACTGGGGGTGTCTCAGTCGGCTGCTAAAGGAGCTGCTCAGCTCCTCTACAGTCCGGTGCAGAGGGTGAGAGGTGTCCTCCTCAGCCCAGGACACAGCTGGCCCTCTTAACCAGCTTATTAAGTCTCTTCCTGTCCCGCTCTGTGCTGCTCGGGGCCCAGCAGACGACAGCGTAGAGGAGAGCAGAGGCCACCACAGAGTCATAAAAAGTCTTGAGCAGAGGCCTGCACACTCCAAAGGACCTCAGTCTCCTCAGGAGGTGGAGGCGACTTTGGCCCTTCTTGTACAGGGCGTCGGTGTTGTGGGACCAGTCCAGTTTATTGTTGAGGTGAACACCCAGGTACTTGAAACTGTCCACAGTCTCTATGTCCTGCCCCTGGATGTTCACCGGTGAGTGAGGTAGTGGTCTCCTCCTGAAGTCCATCACCAGCTCCTTTGTCTTACTGGTGTTAAGGCTCAGGTGGTTGCGCCCACACCAGTCCACAAAGTCACTGATGACCGAGCGGTACTCCAGCTCGTTCCCCTCTGACACACAGCCCACAATGGCCGAGTCGTCAGAGAACTTCTGGAGATGGCAGCTGTCTGTGTTATATGTGAAGTCCGAGGTGTAGATGGTGAAGAGGAAGGGTGAGAGGACAGTTCCCTGGGGAGCACTCCCGGCGGTCTCATGGTGGGTGAGCACCCGCTGCAACAAGTAGATGATGGCGTCCTCTACTCCTACGTTTGACTTGTAGTAGTAGTACAGTAGTAGTAGTACAGTAGTAGTATTATAGTAGACCTGATTTAGTTTAGTCCTGGTTTAGACCTGGTTCAGACCTGGACCACTATGGAACCTACGGTTAAAGGTGAAGTGTCTTGCAGATCTAACAGGCCCACCTAACACAAACTGTAACATTGTAGTGAGCGCCCCCTTCAGGCAGATATAGGCAGTGTTCACCAGCGTCTGACCAGAACTGAAGCAGCAGAAGAAACGGATTCCACCAAATAAACTTTAGTCCAGTCGACAAACTGAATTTCTCCTTTTGCTACACATAATTCAGTTTCATGGATGTATTGTGATTTCTACAAAAATGACCCCCGTGAGCTTTAAGCCGTGTTATAACGTTATTACTTCCTCAAAAACAGACCTGGAGTTGTTTTTTTCTTTGACTTACCCTTTATTATTCTTCTGTCTACATCTCCGTAGCTCCAAACGCTCTGTTCCACCTTGTGACGTCATGAAATCATAGTTTTCAAGCTCCTGAATCCTGAAAAAGTCATTTCTTTCCTTCATAAATAAATACCTATCAGTATATAGGTATTTATTTATTATGTTGCACTGCTTTAAGATTTTAGATCTTAGACTTTAGTTTAACTTTAGATCTCTGTCTTAGTTTTTGTTGTGTTTTGTCTTTATATTGTATTTTGTACACTGTCTTTTTGCACTCTGCCAGAGAGAAACGACATTTCGATTCACTGTTGAACACATATGGCTGAATTGACAATAAAGCTGAACTTTGATCTTTGATATCAGTAAAACCTAGAACATAAATACGTTTTAAAATGAAAGGAAAAGATCCAAAACGAATCCAAAATGTAAAAGTTTTTTTATTGAGACAAATGAACAGAACCGACCGAAGAACTCGGTCTTTGTTAAAATAAAATGGCAGAAACTACATTCGTACGTTAGCTCCAAATCAGCTCCAAATCTCCATAATACATCTCTTTAAACATTTCTTTATTTTACAATGAGCGTAACAGCGTTTTAAACTTTTGTGAACGACGAACAGGTCAAATGAAGCTCTTAAAGTAACAGACTGAATCTTTAGATTTTCATTCATGTTGGATTTTAGTCTCAGGTTTAACTGCACTGAGGTAGAGTCACTTTCAGGACAGAATCTCAACTCAAAATTTGAAAATATTGGTTAAAAATTACATGAAAATTACATTCACAGTCACTTTTTGTTCATGTGGTTTAGTCCTGGTTTAGCCCTCGAGTATAAAACCTGGTTTAGTTCCATTTTAGGCATTTTCTAGACCTTGGCAAGTACTGGTTTAGAGACCTAGTTTAAACCTGGTCCTAGTCCTGGTTTGAGACCTTTTAGACCTACTTTAGTCCTAGTTTAGTCCTGGTTAAGTCATGTTTTTAGTCCCGGTTTAGTCCCTGGTTTAGTCCTCCAGTACAAGATTAGATATTTGAGACCTGGTTTAATATACGGTGTAGTTCTGGTTTAGTCCTGGTTATAGTCCGGCTTAGAGACCTTTTTAGATCTAATTTAGTCTTTGTTTAGTCCAGGTGGAATCCTGTATTATGGCACTAAACCAGAACTAAACCTGGACTAAACTGTGCGGTAAACTGGTTTAGTACCTGGTCTAGTCCTGGTTTAGTCTCCCTTTTAGTCCCTGGTTTTGTCCGTCATGAGAGACTAGAGTCCAACACAGATTTTGTGAAATGTATTTGAAATTTTAGCTTATTTTCACTTTTCACAAGCTTCACGCCGACCAATAACGTCCCTTTTGACCTTTGCTACATTCAGTCTAGCCACTAGGTGGCGCTATCCCCACAAAATCCAGTTTGCTCACAATAAGAATAACTTTATCAGAAGTCAGACCGATTTAAACTCTAAAATACTGATTTCTTTCATAGATAATTCAAACTTTCAAAAACTGACAGAAACTGAGATTTCGAAAAGAAAATTTGACTTCGATCACAACGTAAAAATGGTTAAAACTAGAACGAGGACAGACAGTTACTAAGCAGAAGCAAAAATATAGAATTAATATTTGTCATTTAATAATAATAATAATAATATAATATGGCAATTTGTTTAAAGTAAAAAATCCAATTAAACTCTGCGGTTTGTTCGACGTGGCATCAGGCGCTTTGGCGAGAAGACGACGGGGCGGACGGAGACGGTGCCCGGGAGCGGCGAGGGGGGGGCTGGGGTTCTGTTGATACTCTGCAGCTGACGTCTTCAACATTCCCTGGGGGTGTGATGCTAACTGGAGGCTCTGCTCTGTCTGAAGCTCTGTGACTCAAATTAAAACTGAGATTAAAGTCTAACGTAACATAACGGTTTTTCAGTTCATCGCCGTCACCTTTTCGTGTCAAATCAAACTCCTGAACGGGACCGTGAACGCTCTGATCACAGGAAAATGAAAACAAGATCTTTGAATCACTTTGGAATTTTCTTTCTTTGAATTTTCAGACAATCTTAAATCTTTTCTGCCTGTCTGTTTGCTAATGTGTGCACTGCGTCACCATGGAAACCGCTGAACATTCTGCCACAGACCTACATGTGGAACACCCCCAACGTGACGTCACTGCAAAGTACCAACGCTCCCTGGTTTAGATCCGGGAGAAGGGGGAGGAAAACAAAGTGTACCCAGGAACGGTGAGGGGAGGCTGGGGTAAGACCGGAGAAGGGCTGGAGGTCCTGGAGGTCTGGGTCTAGTCCCCCTCGGGTATAGTCCTGGTCAAACCTTGTGCAGATTTAGGGTCTTGGGTCGGTTTTGGAGAGTTACAAAATGGTGGCATTTGGGGTGTGTCCAAAATGGCGGTGTGCTGCTGCCTGATCCGTATCTCTTATATTCTTCTATGCGATGCTCGGTGCTGCCTGATCTGTATCTCCTATACTGTTCTATGCGATGCTAGCCGTTGCCTGCCTGATCCGTCTCACATGGATTCGAACTCGTCTATGCGCTGTTTGGTGTTGCCCTGCCTGATCTGTTTCAGCGTTTTGTACTTGTCGCGTCCCGCTTTCACGTTCTCCGCGTGAAGGACGTCGTTTTGGGTTTTCTTCGTTTCATCTCGAGCTTCGGCCAATTCTGAGCTCAGCGTCTGGAAAAGAAATTACACAAATTAAAAATTTACAGCTGATGTAAGATCTAGTCCTGGTCTAGTCCCGGTCTAGTCCCGGTCTAGTCCCGGTTATAATTTAGATATTCTTCTAGATATTTTACCTGCAGTTGTTTCTTGACTCTCTCGTTCTTCTGAGCTTCCGTCACTCGTGCCTCTTCGCTCCTCAGATCAACATGGCTGACTCCTTCGTTGGACAGCTCCGCGCTTGCCTCCGCATGGTTCTCATCCTGTTCGTCGTGTTCCGTCTCCGTGTGAGCGGGTACCACGGCGACGGCCGTCTTTAGCTCCTCCTTCGTCTTCTCCAGGTCCTCCTGCGCTGACAAGGCCTGCAGGGGGCAGCACAGCAGTTACACAGGAGTCCCATTTCCCTCCTGACCACCAGGGGGGTGTCACTGCCCGATCTGTCATGTTTTACAAACTGAGCATGCCCAGATTCTTTGGTACAAGTGCTGAAGTTGCTATTGTTACCGTAGTTTGACCAAACCTCATGTTTGCGATTCGTTAAATCAAAATGACTCTTTGAATATGTTGAAACGTCATCCAGGATTCATAGACCCGTAGTTACACACATAACCTAAGTTTACATGAGCGCAGGTTTTCAGTTCGGCGAGCGCAGGTTTTCAGTTTGGTGCTGTTTGGGGAGCTACTCTGGTGTATTTTAATGTTGGTTGGTTCTGGGTGTAGCTGGTTATGGGTCTGTAGTGTCAGGTTATGGTCAGGTTTGGTGCTAGTTTGGCCGATGGTTTAGCTGGCTTCTTTGCCTTTACCTTATGTTAGAACGTGTAGTTTTTTACCTCGTGTTGGCTAGCACTTGTAGTTTTTTTTACCTTGTGTTGGCTAGCACTTGTAGTTTTTTTACCTTGTGTTGGCTAGCACTTGTAGTTTTTTTTACCTTGTGTTGGCTAGCACTTGTAGTTTTTTTTACCTTGTGTTGGCTAGCACTTGTAGTTTTTTTTACCTTGTGTTGCCATTCCGTGGCCTCCTCCTCTTTCTTCTTCTTGGCGTCTTCGAGCAGAGCGATCTTTGCTGTAAACTCCGCCAGCTCCGCCGCCTGAACAGAACAGAGCTCAGATCAGCCAATCAGGGCCAAGAGAAAACTATGACCTGACCAATCGTCAAAAAGAACTCCCACCGGTCAGGGTCAGGGTCAGGGTCAGTGTCGGGGTCAGGGTCGGGGTCAGTATTTATAGTGGTATTAGTGCAAGTCGTCCTCACCAGAGTCTCCTGGTTCTTCTGCTGGTCGGCGGCCTGTTTGGCGAGTTCGGCTTTGGCGTCTTCGGCCGCTCGTCTCTCCCTCTCCAAACGCTCCGCCTCCTCCCTCGCCCTCCTCCGCTCCTGCTCCAGCTCCAGCGCTTTACGAGTCTGCTCCTCTAACTCTGCAAGAACATACAGGGTTTCAACAGTGCGCTTGTGGGCGGAGCCTCGTACAGACTCGTACCGCTAACCGTAAGCAGGTTTTGAATAGGGCCCTGGAGAGATCACTGAATTACTCAGACATGGATGACTCTAAAACCTCTTCAGGCAGGTTTATGATGAGATTACGACGTCAGAATCAACTGTGGTCTCGTGTTGGCTAGCACTTGTAGTTTCTGACCTCATGTTGGCTAGCACTTGTAGTTTCTGACCTCATGTTGGCTAGCACTTGTAGTTTCTGACCTCATGTTGGCTAGCACTTGTAGTTTCTTACCTCATGTTGGCTAGCACTTGTAGTTTCTTACCTCATGTTGGCTAGCACTTGTAGTTTTTTACCTCATGTTGGCTAGCACTTGTAGTTTTTTGCCTCATGTTGGCTAGCACTTGTAGTTTTTTGCCTCATGTTGGCTAGCACTTGTAGTTTTTTGCCTCATGTTGGCTAGCACTTGTAGTTTTTTTTTACCTCATGTTGGCTAGCACTTGTAGTTTTTTTTTACCTCATGTTGGCTAGCACTTGTAGTTTTTTGCCTCATGTTGGCTAGCACTTGTAGTTTTTTGCCTCATGTTGGCCAGCACTTGTAGGTTTGTGATGAGATTACGACATCAGAACCAACTGTGAGTCTCATAGCCAATCAGGAGGGAGGCTGTTGAAGGTAACGCCCCTTCCTTAGCAACACTGTCAATCAAACCCGTTGCTAAGGCGTCAGATGCCCTCCTGTACCTTTCTGGGCCTTCATGGTCTGCTCTTCGATCTGTCTCAGTCGCTCCATCAGTTCTTCTTTCTCCCTCTCGATTCGCTCCTTCTCCTTCTCGGCCAGTTCACGTTTCTTCTTCTCGTTCTCCAGCTGAGCCCTGAGGAACAAAACAGTTAGACCGGGACTAGACCGGGACTAGACCGGGACTAGACCGGGACTAGACCGGGACTAGACCGGGACTAAACCAGGAACTAGACCAAGATCTAAACCAGGATCTAAACAAGGATCTAGAACCAGAACTAGACCGGGACGAGACCGGGACGAGACCGGGACAAGACCAGGGACTAGACCAGGACTAAACTGGAACTAAACCAGTACGAGACCAAGGACGAGACCAGGACCAAGGCAGGGACTAAACCAGATACTAAACCAGGGAGTAAACCAGGGACTAAACCACGGACCAGACCAGGACTAGCCAAGGACCCAAGCAGGGACTAAACCAGAAACTAAACGAGGGACTAGACCAGAGACCAGACCAGGGCAGGACTAAGCCAATTCTAATCCAGATACATATTGTGTGGGAATCAGGAAGTGCACTGTAGTGAAGTTCTTCTAAACTCATGTGAAGAATCAGGAAGAACTTTGGAGCGCTGCAAACCGTTCTTTTGTGTTTTCCACGTTTTTAGACCAAGTGAAGAGCATGTGGAGCTGGATCTTCTCACCTTTCCATGTGCTTGTGGTGCTTCTCACCTCTCCATGTGCTTGTGGTGCTTCTCACCTCTCCATGTGCTTGTGGTGCTTCTCACCTCTCCATGTGCTTGTGGTGCTTCTCACCTCTCCATGTGCTTGTGGTGCTTCTCACCTCTCCATCTGCTTGTGGTGCTTCTCCTCTCGGGCCTGGGCCTTCATCTGCTGGACCTCGATGGTGTCCGGTTTCCTCCTCCTCATGTACAGCTCGTGGTTCCCCATGCACAGGGACAGGATCCTTTTGTTGATGCGCAGACGAGGGGCGTAGAACACGAAATCCTACACGACAAACGCAAATGTGAGACGCCACGACCTACTGAGAAGCTAACCGGAGGCACTGCTCTGTCTGTGGCCACGTTAAGAGTTTAATCCGAACAAAATCTGACCAAAAAGAACATTAAACACTTTAAATCACTTTTTCTCTTGAGCTTTCTGACAATCTAAAAACTCTGCCAGTGTCTCCATGGAAACCGCTGGGCGTTCCACCACAGATGTACGTGCGGAACACCCCCGGGGTGACGTCACAGTGGAGCATCGTTTAAAGTGTCGTACCGGAGCTTTCTTGTCGATGGGTTTGATGGTGAACTTTTTGTCGTTAAATGAAATGTTTCTGATCTCGCTCCAGGGGAAACCGATCTTTGGCGTCAACCTGAAGAAAAACAGAAGAAGAAGAAGGTTTTTATTCAAGTATTTCACAGTAAAAGTATTTCATAGTAAAAGTATTTCACAGTAAAAGTATTTCATAGTAAAAGTATTTTAATGATTAGAGCAAAGTGCACCATGACGACCACAAGAGGGAGCCACACTCAATAACTTGGGTCTTTATGATTCATTTTTCTACAAAATTTTAAAGATGCACTGTGTAACTTTTCTGATAGAGGGTCAACTAAATCAGGACTAAACCAGGACTAAACCAGAACTAAACCAGGACCAAACCAATACCAAACCAGGGACTAAACCAGGGACCAAACCAGGGACCAAACCAGGGACCAGACCAGGATTAGACCAGGATTAGACCAGGATTAGACCAGGATTAGACCAGGATTAGACCAGGATTAGACCAGGACTAAACAAGGACCAAACCAGGGACCAAAACAGGACTAAACCAGGGATCAGACCAGGACTAAACCAGGACTAGACTAAGACTAGACCAGGATTAGACCAGGGACCAAACCAGGGACCAGACAAGGACTAAACCAGGACTAAACCAGTACCAAACCAGGGACCAGACCAGGACCAGACCAGGACCAGACCAGGACCAGACCAGAGACCAAACCAGGATTAAACCAGGTCAGCAGGTCAACCACCCGCTCGTCTCCGTGGAGATGTTATTGTTTTGCCTGGAATGTTCCATAGTATGACATTAAACGTAAAAACAATCTAAAACATTCTCAATATCATAAAAAAGTTCAATTTTTTGTCACTTATTTCAGAAAATCAAACCCATCTATGTGTAGAATCCCTGAGAATTTATTCATTACAGGTGTTTCTTGTTTCTGTTTGATTATACAGATTTTTCCACATGCTTCTCTCCATCTTATTTTTTATTTTTCTGCATATTCTTGGCATCCAGAGTGGGCAGCAAAGTAAGAATTTCATTGTACAGCGAAACGTGTTTGACTGTGCATATGACAAAAAAAGCTTTGAATCTTTCTGTAGCTCAAAAATACAATAATAATTCCTTCTGTGAAAAGGGGCGCCTCTCCACAGATCTGACCTGTCATGTAAAACGCTCGTCTGCCTCATGATACATTTAAAAGGTTTAATGTATACTGTGGAACATTCTAAAGCCATACCATCTCCATGGAGACACCAGGTTACACAGTGCGCCTTTAAACCTGAATAAAGCTGTGCTCTTTGTCCAATCAGAGCTGTTGTGTCATTTAAACATGTTTGGCCCTTTGTTTACATTACGGTTGCTAGGAGACAGAATCACCTCCGCCTGCTGCTGCGTCCAAACAGGAAGTGACTTTATAAACTTCACCAGAACAAAGAACCTAACCTGTTTTACACTTTACACTAAAAAGGAAAGGTCACTCCAGGTCACTTCCTCTCCTCTTTTCTTCCTTTTCCTAAACCTCACCCCTCCTTCTCTTCCTCTCTTCTCTCACATCTGCTCCTCCTTTTCTCTCCCTTCCTTCTCTCCTCCTCCTCTCCTTTCTCTTCTCTCATCCCTTTCCTCTCCTCCTCTGCTCTCCTCCTCCTCTCCTCTCTCTCCTATCACCTCTGCCCCTCCTCTTTTTCCTCTCCCTTCGCTTCTCCTCCTCTCTGAAGTGAAGATGGTTTGAGTTTTATTTTTCTTCTGAGGATTCTACTGGAAAACTCATCTGGAACCTGGCACCCCGACCATCGTACAAACATTACTCCATCTTTACTCCATCTTTACTCCATCTTTACTCCATCTTTACTCCATCTTTACTCCATCTTTACTCTTATGATGTTTGAAGTAAAAGTAGCACCAGGAAAGTTCCTGGTCCGGTCCCGGTCCAGGTCCCGGTCCAGGTCCCGGTCCCGTCCTTCAGTTGATGACATTACAATCGTATCATAATCTCCATGTTTAACGCTTTGTTTTGTAGCTCAGCTCTAAACAGGAAACGTCACATGAATCATCTGATCTCACATCTTAATTCTGGGGAATTTGTCTTGTCAACGTGTTTTAAAATAAAAAAAGTGACCCACAACTCTGGTTCAGTTCTTACTTCTCTTCATGCTCGTCCATATTTCCCCAGTCCAGTTCACACAGAGTCCCGGGTCAGTCCTGATTTAGTTCTTACTTGTCTTCGTGCTCGTATATATTGAGTCCTGATCCAGTCCCCGGTCCAGTCCAGTCCTTACTTGTCTTTGTGCTCATATATATTGAGTCCTGATCCAGTCCCCGGTCCAGTCCAGTCCTTACTTGTCTTCGTGCTCGTATATATTGAGTCCTGATCCAGTCCCCGGTCCAGTCCAGTCCTTACTTGTCTTTGTGTTCGTACATTGAGTCCTGATCCAGTCCCCGGTCCAGTCCAGTCCTTACTTGTCTTCGTGCTCGTATATACTGAGTCCTGATCCAGTCCCCGGTCCAGTCCAGTCCTTACTTGTCTTCGTGCTCGTATATACTGAGTCCTGATCCAGTCCCCGGTCCAGTCCAGTCCTTACTTGTCTTCGTGCTCGTATATACTGAGTCCTGATCCAGTCCCCGGTCCAGTCCAGTCCTTACTTGTCTTCGTGCTCGTATATATTGAGTCCTGATCCAGTCCCCGGTCCAGTCCAGTCCTTACTTGTCTTGGTGCTCGTATATATTGAGTCCTGATCCAGTCCCAGGTCCAGTCCAGTCCTTACTTGTCTTGGTGCTCGTATATATTGAGTCCTGATCCAGTCCCAGGTCCAGTCCAGTCCTTACTTGTCTTCGTGCTCGTATATATTGAGTCCTGATCCAGTCCCCGGTCCAGTCCAGTCCTTACTTGTCTTCGTGCTCGTATATATTGAGTCCTGATCCAGTCCCCGGTCCAGTCCTTACTTGTCTTCGTGCTTGTATATATTGAGTCCTGATCCAGTCCCCGGTCCAGTCCAGTCCTTACTTGTCTTCGTGCTCGTATATATTGAGTCCTGATCCAGTCCCCGGTCCAGTCCAGTCCTTACTTGTCTTCGTGCTCGTATATATTGAGTCCGAGCGCGTCCACGCCGAGCCAGAGCTGCGTTCCTTTCTTGTTCTTGATCTCAAAGTAGTTCACTCCGTACATCTCCAGGTCCTGGGCGATCTTCAGATACTCCATCATCGAGTCCTCTCTGAAACGCACAAAACGGACGCACAACTTTTCACATGTTTCACTTCAGTGTGCACCCTCTGCTCCACATGCCGAGTCGCTCCCCCTTCAGAGCGCCGACCCAACACACAGGATGCGTCTGTAAGGCAACGTCCACACGACAACGCTCCTGGATTTTTTATTTTTTATTTTTTTATGTGGGTTGAAAAAAATTTGCGTCCACATGTGTCGGATCAGTAAATATTCACGTCCAGACAAAAACGGAGCGCTGAGTGAAAACGATGTAATACATACGCCACACTGATATGTGTACACATATGTATACAAAGAGCGCATGCGCATAAAGTCCTTTCTCTTCCGCAAACAAACACAAGAAGATAATAATGACGGTGAACACACGCACAAAAACCGACTCTCTCGTTTGGACCGACGACGAAGTGGAGTTACTTCTACAAGTTACGTTGGATTACAAAACGTGTCAGTATCAGCAGAACGTCGACTGGGAGTCCTGCCGAAGCAGATGATGACGGCATCGCCACGTCATCCTTTTCCAAAAGCTGCGTTTTGCTCGTCCACATGACAACGTGACCCCCGGTGTTCTCAGATTTCTCCACTCTCTGGTTTCAAAAAACAATTCAATGCACATTTGAAATTTGGCGTGCGGCGAGCAAATCGCTGCCAGGGCCTTTGAACGGCAACTTTATTTATAAAAAAAAGGAAGACGGGACGATCAACAAGAACGCCGTGATTTGGAGCTTTTGTCAAAAAGAATTTTCCTCCAGCCTGACGGCTCTCGTAATAACCCTCTCAGATTGTGTTTGAATGTGGATTTAAACACATTTTGTACCTGAGCATTCCCCGGTGTTCTTCGTGCCAGGTCTGTATCCGGTCCTCCCACTGCTCTTTGGTCAGTTTGTGCTGCTCCAGGACTCTGAAAACAACTATTTAGTATCAGAAATGTAGCTAAATGAGACTAAACCGGTACTAAAGCGGGACTAAAGCGGGACTAAAGCGGGACTAAAGCGGGACTAAAGCGGGACTAAAGCGGGACTAAAGCGGGACTAAAGCGGGACTAAAGCGGGACTCTGACCTCTGTGGGAGCAGGCGGTCGTGGGTCAGATATCCGGCCTTGTGCACGTCTTTGCTGTAGTCTCCATATTTGGCCTGGACGGCGTAGGACGCCAGCAGCACAGCGGTCTCCGGGGGGCAGTAGTTTTCATCGTTCAGAATCGCCTCCTTCACCTGCAGACCAGACGGTTACACCAGATGCCCTCCCATCCTTCTGCATCCCAGTTTGTGAACTTATCCCAGAAACAGAACTGAAACCAGGTCCAGTCCCCAGAACCAGGACTGAACCAGGACTAGACCAGAGACTAGACCAGAGACTCCCTCCCCAGCCCCCTCGGTCTCTGTACCTGGAGGAAGAACAGCCTCTGTGTGATTTCTTGGATGAGTTCTTCTGAAACGTCTTCGGGGAAAAACTTTGCTCTGAATTTGAACTGCAGCGGGTTCTCCTTCTTCACGTCCTGCTGCGTCACCTGGAAAAACAAATATTCTAATAAATATTACCTTAAATAATAATTTACTCGACATGTGTGACTGTGGAGATCACAGAGGAGCGACTAAACCAGATCTAAACCAGGCCTAAACCAGGACTGAACCAGGCCTAAACCAGGCCTAAACCAGGACTAAACCAGGTCTAAACCAGGTCTAAACCAGGACTGAACCAGGACTAAACCAGGCCTAAACCAGGACTAAACCAGGCCTAAACCAGGTCTAAACCAGGACTGAACCAGGCCTAAACCAGGACTAAACCAGGACTAAACCAGGTCTAAACCAGGTCTAAACCAGGACTGAACCAGGACTAAACCAGGACTAAACCAGGACTAAACCGGGCCTAAACCGGGCCTGAACCGGGCCTGAACCGGGCCTGAACCGGGCCTGAACCGGGCCTGAACCGGGACTGAACCGGGACTGAACCGGGACTGAACCGGGACTAAACCGGGACTAAACCGGGACTAAACCGGGACTAAACCAGGACTAAACCAGGCCTAAACCAGGCCTAAACCAGGCCTAAACCAGGACTGAACCAGGCCTAAACCAGGCCTAAACCAGGACTAAACCAGGTCTAAACCAGGTCTAAACCAGGACTGAACCAGGACTAAACCAGGACTAAACCAGGACTAAAGCAGGCCTGAACCAGGCCTGAACCAGGCCTGAACCAGGCCTGAACCAGGCCTGAACCAGGCCTGAACCAGGACTAAACCGGGACTAAACCAGGACTAAACCAGGACTAAACCAGGACTAAACCAGGACTAAACCAGGACTAAACCAGGACTAAATCAGGACTAAACCAGGCCTAAAGCAGGTCTGAACCAGGACTAGGGCAGAACCAGACCTTCTTGTTGAGTTTGAGCCAGGTGGTGTATCCTTTACTGTCGACGTACTGGAGCCCGAAGAACCAGACCTCCCTGAGCCCCACCGTCTTCACCACCTGAAAATACAACACACTTTTTACTTTAAAACAATACAAAATCTCTTTCCCAGTTTGTTCGTTTTTATCGGGCTCATATTTGGACTTTAGCCTATCGGCACAGGACCATATTTGGTTTTGGTTGATCTGTTGCCTAAAACACACACAAAGTTATTTTTTTAAATAAAACTTTAAGTGTACGGGGGTATAAGTGTACGGGGGTATAAGTGTACGGGGGTACAAGTGTACGGGGGTACAAGTGTACGGGGGTACAAGTGTAGGGGGGTACAAGTGTACGGAGGTAGAAGTGTACGGAGGTACAAGTGTACGGGGGTACAGGGGTATAAGTGTAGAGGGGTATAAGTATACGGGGGTATAAGTGTACGGGGGTACAGGGGTATAAGTGTACAGGGGTATAAGTATACGGGGGTATAAGTGTACGGGGGTACAGGGGTATAAGTGTACGGGGGTATAAGTGTGCGGGGGTGTAAGTGTACGGGGGTGTAAGTGTACGGGGGTGTAAGTGTACGGCGGTATAAGTGTACAGGGGTATAAGTGTACGGCGGTATAAGTGTACGGGGGTATAAGTGTACAGGGGTATAAGTGTACAGGGGTATAAGTGTACGGCGGTATAAGTGTACAGGGGTATAAGTGTACGGCGGTATAAGTGTACGGGGGTATAAGTGTACAGGGGTATAAGTGTACAGGGGTATAAGTGTACGGGGGTATAAGTGTACGGGGGTATAAGTGTACAGGGGTATAAGTGTGCGGGGGTACAGGGGTATAAGTGTACGGGGGTATAAGTGTATGGGGGTACAGGGGTATAAGTGTACGGGGGTGTAAGTGTACGGAGGTATAAGTGTACGGGGGTACAGGGGTATAAGTGTACGGGGGTACAGGGGTATAAGTGTACGGCGGTATAAGTGTACGGGGGTATAAGTGTACGGGGGTATAAGTGTACGGGGGTATAAGTGTACGGGGGTATAAGTGTACGGGGGTATAAGTGTACGGGGGTATAAGTGTGCGGGGGTACAGGGGTATAAGTGTACGGGGGTATAAGTGTATGGGGGTACAGGGGTATAAGTGTACGGGGGTGTAAGTGTACGGAGGTATAAGTGTACGGGGGTACAGGGGTATAAGTGTACGGGGGTACAGGGGTATAAGTGTACGGGGGTATAAGTGTGCGGGGGTACAGGGGTATAAGTGTACGGGGGTATAAGTGTACGGGGGTGTAAGTGTACGGAGGTATAAGTGTACGGGGGTACAGGGGTATAAGTGTACGGGGGTATAAGTGTATGGGGGTGTAAGTGTACGGCGGTATAAGTGTACGGGGGTATAAGTGTACAGGGGTATAAGTATACGGGGGTATAAGTGTACGGGGGTATAAGTGTACGGGGGTACAGGGGTATAAGTGTACGGGGGTATAAGTGTGCGGGGGTGTAAGTGTACGGGGGTACAGGGGTATAAGTGTACGGGGGTATAAGTGTACGGGGGTATAAGTGTACGGGGGTACAGGGGTATAAGTGTACGGGGGTATAAGTGTACGGGGGTATAAGTGTACGGGGGTGTAAGTGTACGGGGGTGTAAGTGTACGGGGGTGTAAGTGTACGGGGGTATAAGTGTACGGGGGGTATAAGTGTACGGGGGTATAAGTGTACGGGGGTACAGGGGTATAAGTGTACGGGGGTATAAGTGTACGGGGGTGTAAGTGTACGGCGGTATAAGTGTACGGGGGTATAAGTGTACGGAGGTATAAGTGTACGGGGGTACAGGGGTATAAGTGTACGGGGGTATAAGTGTACGGGGGTGTAAGTGTACGGCGGTATAAGTGTACGGGGGTATAAGTGTACAGGGGTATAAGTATACGGGGGTATAAGTGTACGGGGGTATAAGTGTACGGGGGTACAGGGGTATAAGTGTACGGGGGTATAAGTGTGCGGGGGTGTAAGTGTACGGGGGTACAGGGGTATAAGTGTACGGGGGTACAGGGGTATAAGTGTACGGGGGTATAAGTGTACGGGGGTATAAGTGTACGGGGGTACAGGGGTATAAGTGTACGGGGGTATAAGTGTACGGGGGTATAAGTGTACGGGGGTGTAAGTGTACGGCGGTATAAGTGTACGGGGGTATAAGTGTACGGGGGTATAAGTGTACGGGGGTACAGGGGTATAAGTGTACGGGGGTATAAGTGTACGGGGGTGTAAGTGTACGGGGGTGTAAGTGTACGGCGGTGTAAGTGTACAGGGGTATAAGTATACGGGGGTATAAGTGTACGGGGGTATAAGTGTACGGGGGTACAGGGGTATAAGTGTACGGGGGTATAAGTGTACGGGGGTGTAAGTGTACGGAGGTATAAGTGTACGGGGGTACAGGGGTATAAGTATACGGGGGTATAAGTGTACGGGGGTATAAGTGTACGGGGGTATAAGTGTACGGGGGTATAAGTGTACGGAGGTATAAGTGTACGGCGGTATAAGTGTACAGGGATACAAGTGTACAGGGGTAAAGGGGTATAGGTGTACGGGGGTATAAGTGTACGGGGGTATAAGTGTACGGGGGTATAAGTGTACGGGGGTATAAGTGTACGGAGGTATAAGTGTACGGCGGTATAAGTGTACAGGGATACAAGTGTACAGGGGTAAAGGGGTATAGGTGTACGGGGTGGTACCTGGTCAAAGAGCTGTTTGCCGGTGGTGTTTGGCTGAATGGCAAACTCCAGCTCTGCGTCCATGGTGGTGACGCGCACGTTTATCTGAAACACACACGCCGGTCACAAACAGATCAATAACACAATAAGATCATCGTTAAATCAACAGGAAAACTCTGCACTTGTTTGGGAGATTACACTAACTTTTCATTCAGTATTTTTGCAGTGATAATTCTCTTCTACGTGAGGCGGATTCATACAAAGTTTTGGTAAGAGATCAGATCCACCCTGAAAACGACGAGGAGGAAAGAGAAAAGCAGAAGAACAGACCGCAAACAGGAAGTGAGAGCGAGGAGGGCGGGTTCACAGGAAGTCAGAAAGGTGCAAAAATATGACAGAAATGAGTTACAGATATGAACAGTGTGCTAAGGGTCATTCCATTTTACATCCCACCCATCAAATATTAGATAATCCACATACAAAATACTAAAACATACAGTTTCTGAGTGAATTTACTTAAACAAATAAATAAAACAAATAAATAAATATTACGTTAAATAATAATTTACTCCACAAGTGTGAATGTGGAGATCACAGAGGAGCAACTGACACAGAAACATGTCATCACACCAGGACTAAACCAGGACTAAACCAGGACTAAACCAGGTCT
Source organism: Paratrypauchen microcephalus (assembly GCA_036785185.1). Lineage (NCBI taxonomy): Eukaryota > Metazoa > Chordata > Actinopteri > Gobiiformes > Gobiidae > Paratrypauchen > Paratrypauchen microcephalus. The sequence goes on along the minus strand of JAVJIX010000235.1, from coordinate 586,037 downwards.
AAACCAGGACTAAACCAGGACTAAGCCAGGTCTAAACCAGGACTAAACCAGGACTAAACCAGGACTAAACCAGGACTAAACCAGGACTAAACCAGGTCTAAACCAGGACTAAACCAGGACTAAACCAGGTCTAAACCAGGTCTAAACCAGGACTAAACCAGGACTAAACCAGGACTAAGCCAGGACTAAACCAGGTCTAAACCAGGTCTAAACCAGGACTGAACCAGGTCTAAACCAGGACTAAGCCAGGACTAAACCAGGTCTAAACCAGGTCTAAACCAGGTCTAAACCAGGACTAAACCAGGACTAAGCCAGGACTAAACCAGGTCTAAACCAGGTCTAAACCAGGTCTAAACCAGGACTGAACCAGGACTGAACCAGGACTAAACCAGGACTAAACCAGGACTAAGCCAGGTCTAAACCAGGTCTAAACCAGGACTAAGCCAGGACTAAGCCAGGACTAAACCAGGACTAAACCAGGACTAAACCAGGTCTAAACCAGGACTAAACCAGGACTAAACCAGGACTAAGCCAGGACTAAGCCAGGTCTAAACCAGGTCTAAACCAGGTCTAAACCAGGTCTAAACCAGGTCTAAACCAGGACTAAACCAGGTCTAAACCAGGACTAAACCAGGACTAAACCAGGACTAAACCAGGACTAAACCAGGTCTAAACCAGGACTAAACCAGGACTAAACCAGGACTAAACCAGGTCTAAACCAGGTCTAAACCAGGACTAACCAGGACTGAACCAGGTCTAAACCAGGTCTAAACCAGGACTAAACCAGGTCTAAACCAGGACTAAACCAGGACTAACCAGGTTCCTCCCTACACCCCTCTTTTCACTCTCGTTCCTCCCTACACCCCTCTTTCCGCTCTCACGTTCCTCCCTACACTCCTCTTTTCACTCTCGTTCCTCCCTACACCCCTCTTTTCGCTCTCTCGTTCCTCCCTACACCCCTCTTTTCGCTCTCTCGTTCCTCCCTACACCCCTCTTTTCACTCTCACTCCTCCCTACACCCCTTTTCACTCTCACTCCTCCCTACACCCCTCTTTTCGCTCTCATTCCTCCCTACACCCCTCTTTTCGCTCTCTCACTCCTCCCTACACCCCTCTTTTCGCTCTCTCACTCCTCCCTACACCCCTCTTTTCGCTCTCTCACTCCTCCCTACACCCCTCTTTTCGCTCTCACTCCTCCCTACACCCCTCTTTTCGCTCTCTCACTCCTCCCTACACCCCTCTTTTCGCTCTCATTCCTCCCTACACCCCTCTTTTCGCTCTCATTCCTCCCTACACCCCTCTTTTCACTCTCTCACTCCTCCCTACACCCCTCTTTTCACTCTCTCACTCCTCCCTACACCCCTCTTTTCACTCTCTCACTCCTCCCTACACCCCTCTTTTCACTCTCTCACTCCTCCCTACACCCCTCTTTTCACTCTCGTTCCTCCCTACACCCCTCTTTTCACTCTCACTCCTCCCTACACCCCTCTTTTCACTCTCGTTCCTCCCTACACCCCTCTTTTCGCTCTCTCGTTCCTCCCTACACCCCTCTTTTCGCTCTCTCGTTCCTCCCTACACTCCTCTTTTCACTCTCTCACTCCTCCCTACACCCCTCTTTTCACTCTCTCACTCCTCCCTACACCCCTCTTTTTGCTCTTCCTCCCTACACCCCTCTTTTCACTCTCTCACTCCTCCCTACACCCCTCTTTTCGCTCTCTCACTCCTCCCTACACCCCTCTTTTTGCTCTTCCTCCCTACACCCCTCTTTTCACTCTCTCACTCCTCCCTACACCCCTCTTTTCGCTCTCATTCCTCCCTACACCCCTCTTTTTGCTCTTCCTCTCTATCACTTTCCCCTCATCCCTCTCTCGTCGTCTCTCGGTTTAATCCCCGTCCGCCGATAATCCTCACACATGAATAAAAGATGGAGTTTGAGCTCATCTGAACTCATCCATTTCACATGAGACTTTCCCCTCACGTTCAGTCTCTGAAAACACCAACAAACCAAACCCTAACCGATGAACAGAAGCGTGCGGACGTCATAATCACAGCTTTCATCGTTAGCATGCTAGTTGTTGGTGATTAATTAGGATGCCCCGCCTGAATGCAGAACGGAAGTGAAGAAGAACTCTGGACCACTGGAGACTTAATAAACTCGTTCTGTTTTTCACAGTTTTTAACGCAGTAAAAAACAGGTCTAAACCAGGACTGAAGCAGGTCTGAAGCAGGTCTAAACCAGGTCTAAACCAGGTCTAAAACCAGGACTAAAACCAGGACTGAAGCAGGTCTAAACCAGGACTGAAGCAGGTCTAAACCAGGTCTAAACCAGGTCTAAAACCAGGACTAAAACCAGGACTGAAGCAGGTCTAAAACAGGTCTAAAACAGGACTGAACCAGGACTGAACCAGGACTAAACCAAACAAATGCAGAACTAGAGTTTAGGTTTAACACAGAACTAGTTAAAGTCTGTAAAGAAGATCTGACTGTCCACGTGTCTTTAATGTAATTTTATTTATTTTATTTTATATTTTTAACCATTTTTAGCTGTATCTATTCTCATGTTTTTTGTGTAGTTTTTATTCAGGATTTATGGACTTTTACGTCTTATTTGCCCGTGCATCACTTTGTAAACTGCCATGTTGTAAAAATAAAGTAAACTGGATAAATACATTATTATTTTTATTATTATTGTGTTCTTATTGTCTCATATCGGCTCGTATTAAACTCTGTGTTAAGCTCAGGTCGAGTTTCCTGAACCTGATCCGTTTTGGGGTTTTTTCATCTGGATTTTCTTTTGTTCAGACTTCCTGTTTCTCTGATCCAGGTCAGAACCAGAGACACGAGAAGACAAAAGTACTACCAGAAATATTACTGCAACTACTACAACTACCACGACCGCTAACACAGATACTACCACAGATACTACTACCACAGATACTACTACCACAGATACTACTACCACAGATACTACCACAGATACTACCACAGATACTACCACTGCAAGCAACAGGAGACAAAGTACTACTAAAACTACAACAACAACAGAGAAACAGGAGAAACGCAGAGAAAATGCTACTAAAACGATTAACTTCTAATGTCCGTGCCCTGGACGCGTGTCCTGTGTGTATGTAGTTGTGTACATGTTGTACGTGTGTGTGTGCGTGTATTAGGGGTGGGTATTGGCAAAGAAGTCAATTTGAATCACGATTCATATGCCACGATGCGATACTATCACGATGCATCACGATTAGGGATGTCAACAATTAATCGATTAACGGTTAATTGTCGATTAAGACGTTGGTCGATCAAAATGCATTAATTGTAATTAACCGCTAACCGCGGACACGCGGACATGCGGACCCGCGTGGTCATGAAACAAGGCAACCGCGCTGCGCCAAGCTCGACTCACAGCCGACCGCAGGTGCCAACGGCACTGCTCAGCAGCCCCGGGTGTACGCGCGAGGCGAGATCTAACCCGGAATGCGTGCCGCTGCTGCCGGTTTCGCCGCAGCCCGCGCCCCGAACCCCACGCGGCTGA
>JAVJIX010000235.1:537500-577500 GCA_036785185.1 Paratrypauchen microcephalus | reverse complement strand
TTCACAAAGACAAAAGTGCATAAGATTTATAAAAAACAAACTAATTTATTTATTTATATTAAATATTAAATTATTAAATATTAAATTATTAAATATTAAATTATGAATTAATAATAATCGCAGTATATTGTGAAAGTTAGTATCACGATGCATTGTCATGATTATTTTGCACACCCCTAATGTGCGCTGTCCTCTATGATGACGTCATCAGATGAAACTATCGCTGATATCGGGTTTCAGGCTTTGGACTCCACTTAAAGTCTACGCTGACACATCGAGCGTCTGTGATTTGAAAAGTGCTAAATAGGGATGTCAACAATTAATCGACTTACGATTAATTGTAAATCAAGACGTTGGTCGAACAAAATGCATTAATTGTAATTAATCGCTAATCGCGGACACGCGCACCCGCGTGGTCACGAAACAAGGCAACCGCGCTCACTCAACGGCACTGCCCGCTGTACGCACGAGCTGCTGAGCACGAGATCGAACCGCGGCACCCGGAATGCGTAGTCTCAGCCCGAGCCACAAACCAGCTGCACGAAACCAGCAGCGGCACGTGGTGGTTTAATCCTGGTTTAGTCCAGGTCTAGACCTGGTCCAGTCCTGGTTTAGTCCAGGCCCAGTCCAGGTTTAGACCTGGTTTAGTTCTGGTCTAGACCTGGTTTAGTCCACCTTTAGTCCTGGTCTAGTCTCTTAGCCAATCAGGACGCAGAACACAATGTTACACTATAAAATAAAATAAAATCAAAAATCCGTGAACCGCGATAGAGCGAGGGATTACTGTATTCTGTTATTCAGCATCAATACATTTGTCTGCTTTTTACTAAGGAATAATTAATTGAGGAATATACAATATAATAATACTATGATATATTTATGACTCAGTGTTATGTTACTATAGCTTATATTCTTAAAGACCCTATTGAAACACTCAAATTCAGGTGAAAAACGCCGCTTATCAGTTAATCGTTAATCGATCGATAAGGTCAATCAACTATAGATTAATGAATTAATCGATAAATTTGCATCCCAAGTGCTAAAGTTTGTGTTATTTTGGTGACTGCAACGTTGTGCCCCGAGAACTCACGTTACAGATATCGCTAATCTAAAACATCTCCGGAAGTGCTCCATATGACACCAAAGTGCTATGGGTGAGTAAAACAACTAGCCTGGGAATTCCCAGGCCGCTTCCGTTCGTTTCGAACTGGAAGGCGGCCTGGAAACTCGTCCAAGCGAGAGTCCCAGATTTAGGGCCCCAATCAGAGAGCGGGGGAGGTGTGGCAAGACGGTGACGCGTACTACATGACAAACGGAAGCTTGTAGTTTGAACTGACAACTGACATGATTGGCTATGGACTTACGTATACGCTCAATGATAGACATTCATAACGCCCAATAAACGGCCGTTGGCAATCGCTAACCACACCTCCGCTACGGGATTTTTCGAAGCGAGCTCCCAGACCCATATCTCACTTGTGATATGGTCAGGTGTTAACCAGACTATAAAACAATGTGTTTTATTACCGAAATAAGGCTCAGATTGTAAAAAACGTAAATTCTCCTTTAAAAGGATCTTCATGAGTTTGTCTGGTCACTGGTCCCTGACTGAAGAACACCAAAAGGACAAACACTCTCCTGCCCCTGAAGGTTCACGTCGTGTAGGAGGAACATCATCTGCTTCATGATGGTGGAAACACTTTTAGTCTTTTCTGTTTTCAAACTAAACCAGCTTCATTTTCCATATCTGTCTGACACACCCGTGGAAGCCTCGGATATCAGTGTGTGTTTGTGTGTTTGTGCGTTTGTGCGTTACCGGTTTGGGCATCCTCCTCTCCTCTTCCTCCTCCTCCTCCTCACAGCTGCAAAGGACTCTGGGAGCAGAGCCGGCTCCTCCGCCTCGACCTGAGCCCGAACAAAAACCAAAACATCAGTCGTACGAAACAGAAGAGACAAAGAAGCAGCGTTCGTCCGTTTAACCTCAAGAGTTTGGAATAGGGATGCAAATTATCGGTTAATTCATTAACTGATAGTTGATTGACCTTATCGGTCGATTAACGATTAACTGATAAGCGGCGTTTTTCACCTGAATTTTAGTATTTCAATAGGATCTTTAAGAATATAAGCTATAGTAACATAACACTGAGTCATAAATATATCATAGTATTATTATATTGTATATTCCTCAATTAATTATTCCTTAGTAAAAAGCAGACAAATGTATTGATGCTGAATAACAAAATACAGTAATCCCTCGCTCTATCCAATTTTTTTTTTTTATAGTGTAAAATTTTTTTTATCGTGTAACATTGTGTTCTGTCCTGATTGGCTAAGAGACTAGACCAGGACTGAACGTGGACTGGACCAGGTCTGAACCAGGTCTGAACCAGGACTGGACCTGGACTGGACCGGGACTCGACCGGGTCTAGACCTGGACTAGACCAGGATTAAACCACTGGGGCGCGTGCTGGTTTCGCCGCGCCCCGCGCTCCGAGCCGCAGGCCAGCCGCGCGGGGCTCGGGGCTCGGGGCTCGGGGCGCGGGCCGCGGGCTGCGGCGAAACCGGCATTCCGGGTTCGATCTCGCCTCGCGGTACACCCGGGGCTGCTGAGCAGTGCTGTTGGCGCCTGCGGTCGGCTGTGAGTCGAGCTTGGCGCAGCGCGGTTGCCTTGTTTCATGACCACGCGCGTGCGCATGTCCGCGTGTCCGCGGTTAGCGGTTAATTACAATTAATGCATTTTGATCGACCAACGTCTTAATCGACAATTAACCGTTAATCGATTAATTGTTGACATCCCTAGTTTGGAACATCTCGTCGTACATTTTGGACATCGGGAATCGGTTTATTTAAATAGAAGGAACTTTACGTTAACGAGGGACGCCAACGAGGGACGCCAACGAGATCTCCCAAGACCAAACCGCCACAAGCTCGAGCACAAGAGAAAAATGGTCTAAACCACGTCTAAACCAAGACTAAACCAAGAATAAATCCAGGTTTAAACCCAGGTCTAAACCAAGACTAAACCCAAGACTAAAACCAGGTCTAAACCAGGTCTAAACCAGGTCTAAACTAGGTCTAAACCAGGTCTAAACCAGGTCTAAACCAGGTCTAAACCCGGTCACAACCAAGACTAAAACCAAGACTAAAACCAAGACTAAAACCAGGTCTAAACCAGGTCTAAACCAGGTCTAAACCAGGTCTAGAGGAATGAAAGACAAAGAGAGAGAAGCGCCCAAAACCAAACAGTGAAGTGATGAGTCAGGAGAGACACAGGAAATATGAGCAGAGCCATGTTAAACTGTAAAAGAACAGACTCTGAGTTTACTACAAAAACTCTACGTGCTCGTCTGAGGCCGGAATCTTCAGTGGTTGCCATGGAGACGCGACGCACACATTAACAAACGCTGCAAAAGTGTTTCGAGCCAGTCTGACAAGTGATTTAGAGCACGTTTTCATTTTCCGGTTGGAGTTTGGACAATTCAGGTCTTCATGAAGGTAAAATTAAAGTTTAACTGAAGTTCAGACAGAGCAGTGCCTCCAGTTAGCAAGAATGGAGATGATGTCAGCTGTAAAGTTTATTTTCCACTAAACATTTCAGTTAGATTTTCAAATAACCACTAAAAAAAGTGGGCACTGGACAAGAAATTTAAATGACAAAAATCCTAATAATATAAAAACAAAAGGTCTAAACCAGGTCTAAACCAAGACTAAAACCAGGTCTAAACCAAGACTAAAACCAGGTCTAAACCAAGACTAAAACCAGGTCTAAACCAAGACTAAAACCAGGTCTAAACCAAGACTAAAACCAGGTCTAAACCAAGACTAAAACCAGGTCTAAACCAAGACTAAAACCAAGACTAAAACCAGGTCTAAACCAAGACTAAAACCAGATCTAAACCAAGACTAAAACCAGGTCTAAACCAGGTCTAAACCAAGACTAAAACCAGGTCTAAACCAAGACTAAAACCAGGTCTAAACCAAGACTAAAACCAGGTCTAAACCAAGACTAAAACCAGGTCTAAACCAAGACTAAAAGCAAAAAAGTGGGCACTGGACAAGAAATTGAAATGACAAAAATACTAATAATATATAAAAACAAAAGGATCTTCTTTAAAAACGTTTAATTTGACACTTTTATCTGTATTTACTTTACACATTTCTGATTGAGGGAATATTTTGTCAGCACTTCAGTTCGCAGAAACACATTTTTTCAGTTTCGGTTTAAAACTTTAGTCAGATCCATGTTTCTCTATGTTTCTTGCAGCTGTGTAAATGTAACGGAGATAAGCCGCCATATCACAGACGAGATAGAACACAGACCGGGTTTAAGCACAGGTCAGACCAAAACCAGGACTAAACCAGGTCTAAACCAGGACTAAACCGGGGACTAAACCGGGGACTAAACCAGGTCTAAACCAGGTCTAAACCAGGTCTAAACCGGGGACTAAACCGGGGTCTAAACCAGGTCTAAACCGGGGACTAAACCAAGACTAAAACCAGGTCTAAACCGGGGACTAAACCAAGACTAAAACCAGGTCTAAACCGGGGACTAAACCGGGGACTAAACCGGGGTCTAAACCAGGTCTAAACCGGGGACTAAACCAAGACTAAAACCAGGTCTAAACCGGGGACTAAACCAAGACTAAAACCAGGTCTAAACCGGGGACTAAACCGGGGACTAAACCAAGACTAAAACCAGGTCTAAACCGGGGACTAAACCAGGTCTAAACCGGGGACTAAACCAAGACTAAAACCAGGTCTAAACCGGGGACTAAACCAGGTCTAAACCGGGGACTAAACCAGGTCTAAACCAAGACTAAAACCAGGTCTAAACCAGGTCTAAACCAAGACTAAACCGGGTCTAAACCAAGACTAAAACCAGGTCTAAACCGGGGACTAAACCAGGTCTAAACCAAGACTAAAACGGGTCTAAACCGGGGACTAAAACGGGTCTAAACCAAGACTAAAACCAGGTCTAAACCGGGGACTAAACCAGGTCTAAACCAAGACTAAAACCAGGTCTAAACCGGGGACTAAACCAGGTCTAAAACCAGGTCTAAACCGGGGATTAAACCGGGGATTAAACCAGGTCTAAGCCAAGACTAAAACCAGGTCTAAGCCAAGACTAAAACCAGGTCTAAGCCAAGACTAAAACCAGGTCTAAGCCAAGACTAAAACCAGGTCTAAACCGGGGACTAAAACCAGGTCTAAGCCAAGACTAAAACCAGGTCTAAACCGGGGACTAAAACCAGGTCTAAACCGGGGACTAAAACCAGGTCTAAGCCAAGACTAAAACCAGGTCTAAGCCAAGACTAAAACCAGGTCTAAACCAAGACTAAAACCAGGTCTAAACCAAGACTAAAACCAGTTCTAAACCAAGACTAAAACCAGGTCTAAACCGGGGACTAAAACCAGGTCTAAGCCAAGACTAAAACCAGGTCTAAGCCAAGACTAAAACCAGGTCTAAGCCAAGACTAAAACCAGGTCTAAACCAAGACTAAAACCAGGTCTAAACCAAGACTAAAACCAGGTCTAAACCAAGACTAAAACCAGATCTAAAACCTTTAAATGGACCCAAATGGCAAAGGCTGCAATTTTTCAAGCACCATAATTTCCTCCCCAAACAAAATCTGCAAACCCTGTAGTTTAGATCTGTACAAACACGTTCTGTGTGTCAGATGCCCTCCCCGTGTGTGTCAGATGCCCTCCCTGTGTGTGTCAGATGCCCTCCCTATTAAGTGTTAAGTTTTCAGTTCAGATTTCAGTCTTTTTGTCGATTTTATCTGGTTTAAAATACAAACTTTGAACAGAATCTCGCAAATCGAATCACAAAGTTTGTCAGAGAAATCGTATCCGTATCGGGCCTGTTTCCGTTTGCACTTCTGGTCCGTGTGTTAAGTCTTATTTACGCTGAAGTCGAAGCCCACACCGACACTCGGAGCTATAATTCAGGACTGTCTCTTCGAACACGGACTTTAACAGAGACTTTGGGGTTTAATTACCTCCTCAAACACATTCCTGGTTTACAGCGCGAAGGGGGAAGTGACGGGGCGGGCGAATACCCCTGTCAGAACGCAACAACACGACAACACGCTTAAGTATTCAAGGGATTTCTAATGAGTCACAGCGAACGAAATAGAACAGGTTCACGAAGGACGGGTGGAGAGTTTTGAAAAGGCGATAACAATGTTCAGATTATTTTGCAATGCTTCAGAAATGTGCCACAAAAAAAAAACACAAAACGCACAACTTTGTCAAGGTTTAAATATCACACATGAAGTGGATGGACACAAACGTTTAACACATACAACTATAATAGACTTATTTCTTTACTATTGTTTGGAAGACGATACACCCTTTAAAAATTTACAAAAATCTGAATGGAAGCAAAAGTGAAGTGGGACATAAACCAGGACTAAACCAGGACTAAACCAGGACTAAACCAGGACTAAACCAGGAGTAACCAGGAGTATCCAGGAGTATCCAGGACTAAACCAGAGTCTGAACCAGAGTCTGAACCAGAGTCTGAACCAGAGTCTGAACCAGAGTCTGAACCAGAGTCTGAACCAGAGTCTGAACCAGAGACTGAACCAGAGACTGAACCAGAGTCCGAACCAGAGTCCTAGTATGAAACTTGGCACTAAACTAAACACCTGAAACTGGTCTAAAGCAGGACTAAACTAGAACTAAACCAGGTCTAATCCAGGGCTAAATGAACAACAACAAACAGAACTAAAATCAGGTCTAAACAGGGAGACTAAAAAAGATCCAAACCAGATCTCGGTTCTCAAGTAGGACTAAAGAACAGAAGGAATTGTAAAAACCAAGACTAAAACCACATCTAAACCAAGACTAAAACCAGATCTAAACTTGGTCTAAACCAGGTCTAAACTAGGTCTAAATCAAGACTAAAACCAGGTCTAAACTAGGTCTAAACCAGGTCTAAATCAAGACTAAAACCAGGTCTAAACTAGGTCTAAACCAAGACTAAAATCAGGTCTAAACCAAGACTAAAAACCAGATCTAAACCAGGTCTAAACCAAGACTAAAAACCAGGTCTAAACTAGGTCTAAACCAAGACTAAAATCAGGTCTAAACCAAGACTAAAAACCAGATCTAAACCAGGTCTAAACCAAGACTAAAAACCAGGTCTAAACCAAGACTAAAACCAAGACTAAAACCAGATCTAAACCAAGACTAAAACCAGGTCTAAACCAAGACTAAAACCAGGTCTAAACCAAGACTAAAACCAGGTCTAAACCAAGACTAAAACTAAGACTAAAACCAGGTCTAAACCAAGACTAAAACCAGGTCTAAACCAAGACTAAAACCAGGTCTAAACCAAGTGGGAAATAAAGTGATTTTAATGGGAAAACTGGAATTAACTTCAGAATATCACAAATTATTTAAAAAATCAAGTCAAATTTGGAAAATGAATGAACTCAGATACATGTGAGTGATGTCAGAGCCCAGTTTAAAACATTTACAATTGTGTTCTACATAAAGAGATTATGATGAACACTAAGCATTTTTACAAAGAAAAAAAATCCACATTTTGAGGTTTTACTGGACAAATCCACAGTTTTCACTTCATCTGCACATTTCATAATTTTTATGCTTTTTGTGGAGCTCAAACAGGTTAGAAAACTGTATTTTTCCATCCTTCTTGACAGAGAAGGAAAGCAACATTTGTACCTTGGAAATTTAAAATAGCCGTTTATTTTTTGTTATTATGTCATAAAACCATTAGAATTTCGGTCTGCTCGTCAGTTAATATAATTACAGCTTCGTTTTGCCTCTATTCCACAATTTTGAACATTCTGATGGCATAAGATTTGTATATACGTTTAAGAAGCAAGTTAAAAATAATAAAAATCTTACTTTTTCTGCCAAATCTCATACATTAGGTAAATACAATGAGACAAAGTCAGACAAGAGCGGGTGATTCTGAGGTCACCGCTATAAAACCAAACCAGGGTTAGTCAATATGCAAACGCTAGATAAAAGTTAATACATGTCCGGAGAGGTTTAGTCAAATTTTGATCAGAAAATAAACAAAGCTTGAACAGTAACAGGACAGAACCATTGGAGTGTGACAATTTAAAAGGAAAATGTGTTAAAAATGCAGAGAATCCAATGAAATGTCCTCCAACATAAAGTGCCCTTCCTTGAGCATTTTTGTCCAACATTTTTTTGTATAAACAGCATAAACAGAGCAATAAAATGTATTATTTAGCAATGGGATTTGTAGTTATGTTAATTTTCCAAGACTTTGACGTTTTTAATAAGAGAACAGCCTCCAAGAGAGAACTTTAATTGCAATTCCTCAATTTACGAAGCCACTTTTTGCTAAAATGTGAAGTTTAAATGGATATATTGTCATTTAACAGCTGTGTATTTGGTTTGAAGAGACCTTAAGTCAAATATTTGTAATTAATAATCACAAAAACCCAAAACATAAAGCAAGATTAAATCAAGAGAGAACTTTTAATTGTAATTCCTCAACTTATGAAGCCACTTTTTGCCAAAATGTGAAGTTTAAATGGATATATTGTCATTTAACAGCTGTGTATTTGGTTTGAAAAGACCTTAAGTCAAATATTTGTAATTTATAACGATAATATCCCCAAAAATAAAGCAGATAAGCCACTTGTAGCTTCTGTCCATTAGCTCCCGTTTGCCGCCGAGAGTTAGCATCACAGATAATCACATTTTAGAGTTAGCATCACAGATAATCACATTTTTCATCAAACTGGCCTGGAAATTATCAACACCGTGTTGAAAACAGACTTTAAAACAACCAAATGACAGGTTTACACTCGCTTTACGTTAAAATATTGTGTATTTAACTGAGAAATTGGTAAAAAAAAAAAAAAAAATGGGTTGCTTTGGGCTAGCAGTGGGTGTAGTCTGTATAACGGTACGACACTAGCATCGCGCTTTCGGGGAAGTTTCAAACGCACAAATGTTGAGTTTTCGCGTCTTAAAATGGCGAAATAAAACGGATTTACCGTGATAAAGTGGCACACCGGGCTGCCCGAGTGTTTTTAGGTAATTGTACACGGTTTAATCTGCGCCAGGAGGTATTTTTAGCGAGGTAAAATGAATCAGGCGAACACGAGGGCATATCCGGGAGAGGACTCACCAAGACTCCAAATACGTCCTTTTTATGACAAATAATCCACAGTTTGTCCGAAATAATCCCGAGTGTTCACGTCAGGAGGTGTGTTTGAGCTCCTCGTGTGTGTTTTTGGGCGCAGAATTCCCCCGGACACACATGAAACCCGCTGGAGTCTGAGCTTAAGGAGATTTGGGGGAGTCACAGCTGTCGAGTCACCGGGACACTTCCGCTCGGAATTTCACAATAAAACCACACAAAAATGACTTTAAAATTATAACATCCTTTTTTTTTTGTGTGTGATTTTCTATTTGGAGGTAAACGAACACCTTAGCATTTACATTTTGTTAATTTTATTTTCATTTTATTTATGTTGCAACATGTCCTCTGTAATGGACGGTAATAGTGTTAAATCCACGTGAAATTAACAACCTAACAAAAACTTTTTTTTTTGATGACCAACATTTCTGACAAGCTTCTACAGTCACCTGAAAAAAAATTTAGACTCCCTTTTAATTTCTAATTTGTATTTATTTATTATTCCTTATTATTCCTCTGACCATGGGAGTCTATGGCAACCCCTAGAACCGTCTGGTAAAAAGTTGTGAAATTTTGCATGCACATTCCAGCCAGTCTCCTCATTACCCACAGCAATTTAAAGGCCCCCACCCCCAACCGTCTAGTGGCACCACCAGGTCAAAGTTGCAGGAATTTTCAGGAATTTTCTGCGTTGCTAGGCAACGTACCTAGCAACCTTTGATCTTTCTTTGATGTGTCATTGATCTGCTAAAAACCGTGTTAAACCCTGTTAAACCCTGTTAGACCCTGTCAGACCCTGTTAAACCCTGTTAGACCCTGTCAGACCCTGTTAGACCCTGTCAGACCCTGTCAGACCCTGTTAGACCCTGTCAGACCCTGTCAGACCCTGTTAGACCCTGTCAGACCCTGTTAGACCCTGTCAGACCCTGTCAGACCCTGTTAGACCCTGTTAGACCCTGTTAGACCCTGTTAGACCCTGTCAGACCCTGTCAGACCCTGTTAGACCCTGTCAGACCCTGTCAGACCCTGTCAGACCCTGTCAGACTCTGTTAGACCCTGTCAGACTCTGTCAGACCCTGTCAGACCCTGTCAGACCCTGTTAGACCCTGTCAGACCCTGTCAGACCCTGTCAGACCCTGTCAGACCCTGTCAGACTCTGTTAGACCCTGTCAGACTCTGTTAGACCCTGTCAAACCCTGTCAGACCCTGTTAGACCCTGTCAGACCCTGTTAGACCCTGTCAGACCCTGTTAGACCCTGTCAGACCCTGTTAGACCCTGTCAGACCCTGTCAGACCCTGTTAGACCCTGTCAGACCCTGTTAGACCCTGTTAGACCCTGTCAGACCCTGTCAGACCCTGTTAGACCCTGTTAGACCCTGTCAGACCCTGTTAGACCCTGTCAGACTCTGTTAGACCCTGTCAGACCCTGTCAGACCCTGTTAGACCCTGTCAGACCCTGTTAGACCCTGTTAAACCCTGTTAGACCCTGTCAGACCCTGTCAGACCCTGTTAGACCCTGTCAGACCCTGTTAGACCCTGTTAAACCCTGTCAGACCCTGTTAGACCCTGTCAGACCCTGTTAGACCCTGTTAAACCCTGTTAGACCCTGTCAGACCCTGTCAGACCCTGTTAAACTCTGTTAGACCCTGTGACCCTGTCAGACCCTGTCAGACCCTGTTAGAGTCTGTCAGACCCTGTTAGACTCTGTCAGACCCTGTTAGACCCTGTCAGACCCTGTTAGACCCTGTCAGACCCTGTCAGACCCTGTCAGACCCTGTCAGACCCTGTCAGACCCTGTTAGACCCTGTCAGACCCTGTCAGACCCTGTCAGACCCTGTCAGACCCTGTCAGACCCTGTCAGACCCTGCATGAGGCCTACATGCACCTTCGGTGCTTGGCCCCACATTGCTGCTTGCAGATTTATTTACTTACTTACTTTTTTCTTTCTTGTTCAAACTGTCCCTGCCTGGAGCTACTGTGGCAAGTAAACTGTGTGAGATCAATAAAGTCTGATCTTATCTTATTTAAGTTGGCTTATTCAAAGATCAAAGACCAAAGTCAGCTTTATTGTCAATTCTGCCGTTTGTGTTTAACATAAAGTGAATCCAAATGTCGTTTCTCTCTGGCCAGGTAGTGCAAAAAGACAGTGTACGAAATACAATATAAAGACAAAACACAACAAAAACTATCTAAGACAAAAATCTAAATCTAAAAACAATCTTGAATCATTAATCTAAAAAATGAAAAAAAAAAAAAAAATTAGGTATTGTTCTATGTTTTGATGTTTATTATTGTATTTCCTGTATATAGCTGTGATTTGATATGTTATTTTATTTTTTATTACATATTTTTTTAATTGATTCAGATTTGTACATCTACACTTATTATTTTTATAATTATGTCTCATTTGACACCGGTCTCTTGGTATCTTGTTATCTGAGTCTAAGTATTTTGTTTAAAAAAATAAAATAAAATAAAATAAAATAAAATTAATGTTATAAATACATTATGTAAAATTCAGTTCAATTCAATAATAAGCCAACTTTTACAACATGAAATACACTTTTTTTTTGCTATTCCATTTATTTTTGTTATATAATAATGGAATTATTTGGGTACAACAGGAGCTCAGTGGTCAAATATATAATATTGATATATTATTATATATGATGAGAGCTACTGTACCCAAATAATTCCATTATTATATCATTTCCCTTGTGGATCAATAAAGTTTGTCTAAGTATTTTGTTTAAAAAATAAAATAAAATAAATAAAGTAAAACAACTTTTATGACTAGAAATGCTCATGTCTCATTTGACATGAAAAAAAGGATACCAAGAGAGACCAGCTCTTGCTATCCTTTTTTTTTCCATTACATCTATTTTTGTTACCCTCTTACATTTTTGTAATAAATAAATAAATAAATAAAATGAAATAAATTGAATAAATACATTAATTAAAATAAAATAAATAAATAAAATAAATTCATACATAAATAAGCCAACTTTCACGACATGAAACACACATCTGGTTATAACAAGAGTTTAGAAATGTTTAGCGCTTTAAATTAATCACGATTTTATGATTTTAGCTGAATAAATAGGCTAAAATGGAGCTAACCGTTTTACGAAGCTAAAGTCTAGAACATTCTCCGACCGTTATTTTAAATGTGTCGACGGTTAGCGAAAAAACTCCCGCTATTCTGTCTGTTCAAGTGGTATTTACGTGTTTATTGAGGTTTGCTTCAGGACTTGGACAGTTTAAAGTCCCATGTGAGTGTGATTTTGAAGAAAAGTGCGGTGTTTCCGTGTAAAAGTGGAGTTTGTGTGTGACTTGACGCGGGACACGGTGGACATGGACAACATGGACAACACGTCACCCGAGATTTACGAACTTCAACTTTCAAAACACTTTCAAACCTCTGATCACTCTGATTCTGATCAATAATCATCACAGCGGGAGATTTCAACATCCTGACGTCTGGACAAGTCCCGAAGTCACAGTTGGATTTGTCTGCGCACTTTTTTCAAAAAGAATTTCGAAACTTTTTTTTATTTATTTTTTTAAATTTATTTTGGGCACGAAAGCGATTTACATTCTTTTAAAAGTGAAATCATAATAGAAAAAAGTCCTGGTGCAGACCTGGTTTAGACCTGGTTCAGTCCTGGTTTAGTCTCTGGTTCAGTCCTGGTTTAGTCCTGGTTTAGTCTCTGGTTCAGACCTGGTTTAGTCCTGGTTTAGTCTCTGGTTTAGTCCTGGTTTAGACCTGGTTCAGTCCTGGTTTAGTCTTGGTTCAGTCCTGGTTTAGACCTGGTTCAGTCCTGGTTTAGTCCTGGTTTAGTCCTGGTTTAGTCTCTGGTTCAGTCCTGGTTTAGTCCTGGTTTAGTCTCTGGTTCAGACCTGGTTTAGTCCTGGTTTAGTCTCTGGTTCAGTCCTGGTTTAGTCCTGGTTCAGACCTGGTTCAGACCTGGTTTAGTCCTGGTTTAGTCTCTGGTTTAGTCCTGGTTTAGTCCTGGTTTAGTCTCTGGTTCAGTCCTGGTTTAGACCTGGTTCAGTCCTGGTTTAGTCTTGGTTCAGTCCTGGTTTAGTCCTGGTTTAGTCCTGGTTTAGTCTCTGGTTCAGTCCTGGTTTAGTCGCTGGTTCAGTCCTGGTTTAGTCCTGGTTTAGACCTGGTTTAGTCCTGGTTCAGTCCTGGTTTAGTCCTGGTTCAGACCTGGTTTAGTCCTGGTTCAGTCCTGGTTTAGTCTCTGGTTCAGACCTGGTTTAGACCTAGTTCAGTCCTGGTTTAGTCCTGGTTTAGTCCTGGTTTAGACCTGGTTTAGTCCTGGTTCAGTCCTGGTTTAGTCCTGGTTTAGTCCTGGTTTAGACCTGGTTTAGTCCTGGTTTAGTCTCTGGTTTAGTCTCTGGTTCAGTCCTGGTTTAGTCCTGGTTTAGTCCTGGTTTAGACCTGGTTTAGTCCTGGTTTAGTCTCTGGTTCAGTCCTGGTTTAGTCCTGGTTTAGACCTGGTTTAGTCTCTGGTTTAGTCTCTGGTTTAGTCTCTGGTTTAGTCTCTGGTTTAGTCCTGGTTTAGTCTCTGGTTCAGACCTGGTTTAGACCTGGTTCAGTCCTGGTTTAGTCTCTGGTTTAGTCCTGGTTTAGTCTCTGGTTCAGACCTGGTTTAGACCTGGTTCAGTCCTGGTTTAGTCCTGGTTTAGTCCTGGTTTAGTCCTGGTTTAGTCTCTGGTTCAGTCCTGGTTTAGTCCTGGTTTAGTCCTGGTTTAGTCCTGGTTTAGTCTCTGGTTTAGTCCTGGTTTAGACCTGGTTCAGTTCTGGTTCAGACCTGGTTCAGTCCTGGTTTAGTCTCTGGTTCAGACCTGGTTTAGACCTGGTTTAGTCTCTGGTTTAGTCCTGGTTTAGTCCTGGTTTAGTCTCTGGTTCAGTCCTGGTTTAGTCCTGGTTTAGTCTCTGGTTCAGACCTGGTTTAGACCTGGTTCAGTCCTGGTTTAGTCCTGGTTTAGTCCTGGTTTAGTCTCTGGTTCAGTCCTGGTTTAGTCTCTGGTTCAGTCTCTGGTTTAGTCCTGGTTTAGTCCTGGTTTAGTCTCTGGTTCAGTCCTGGTTTAGTCCTGGTTTAGTCTCTGGTTCAGACCTGGTTTAGTCCTGGTTTAGTCTCTGGTTTAGTCCTGGTTTAGACCTGGTTCAGTTCTGGTTCAGTCTCTGGTTTAGTCCTGGTTTAGTCTCTGGTTTAGTCCTGGTTTAGACCTGGTTCAGTCCTGGTTCAGTCCTGGTTTAGTCTCTGGTTTAGTCTCTGGTTTAGTCCTGGTTTAGTCTCTGGTTCAGACCTGGTTTAGACCTGGTTTAGTCCTGGTTTAGTCTCTGGTTTAGTCCTGGTTTAGACCTGGTTCAGTTCTGGTTCAGTCTCTGGTTTAGTCCTGGTTTAGTCTCTGGTTTAGTCCTGGTTTAGTCTCTGGTTTAGTCCTGGTTTAGACCTGGTTCAGTTCTGGTTCAGTCTCTGGTTTAGTCCTGGTTTAGTCTCTGGTTTAGTCCTGGTTTAGTCTCTGGTTCAGACCTGGTTTAGACCTGGTTCAGTCCTGGTTTAGTCTCTGGTTTAGTCCTGGTTTAGACCTGGTTCAGTTCTGGTTCAGTCTCTGGTTTAGTCCTGGTTTAGTCCTGGTTTAGTCCTGGTTTAGTCTCTGGTTCAGACCTGGTTTAGACCTGGTTTAGTCCTGGTTTAGTCCTAGTTTAGTCCTGGTTCAGACCTTTTTTTTTTTTTTTCATTGCATTTATATAGCGCCTTTCATGACATGCCTTTTCATCCCAAAGCGCTCCACAGTTCACCGTTCATTCACTCCACACTTGGTGGTGGCAAGCTACTTTCTGTAGCCACAGCTGCCCTGGGGCAGACTGACGGAAGCGAGGCTGCCAATCTGCACCATCGGCCCCTCCGACCACCTCCAACACACACTCCACTTTCATACTAGGCAAATGTGGGTAAAGTGTCTTGCCTAAGGACACAGCGACAGTTTTTTTTTTTTTGCAACTGGCGCCCCACTGTGGCACCTGGAGTTCCCAGCGGTCTCCCATCCAAGTACTAACCAGGCCCTGCCTTGCTGAGCTTCTGAGATCTGACGGGATCAGGCTTTGACAGGCAGGTATGGCCACCTGGTTTAGTCCTGGTTTAGACCTGGTTCAGACCTGGTTTAGTCCTGGTTTAGTCCTGGTTTAGTCTTTGGTTCAGACCTGGTTTAGTCCTGGTTTAGTCCTGGTTTAGTCCTGGTTTAGTCCTGGTTCAGTCCTGGTTTAGTCCTGGTTCAGACCTGGTTCAGTCCTGGTTCAGACCTGGTTCAGTCCTGGTTTAGTTCTGGTTTAGTCCTGGTTTAGACCTGGTTTAGTCCTGGTTTAGTCCTGGTTTAGTCCTGGTTCAGTCCTGGTTCAGTCCTGGTTTAGTCCTGGTTTAGACCTGGTTCAGACCTGGTTTAGTCCTGGTTTAGTCCTGGTTTAGTCTTTGGTTCAGACCTGGTTTAGTCCTGGTTTAGTCCTGGTTTAGTCCTGGTTTAGTCCTGGTTCAGTCCTGGTTTAGTCCTGGTTCAGTCCTGGTTCAGACCTGGTTCAGTCCTGGTTTAGTTCTGGTTTAGTCCTGGTTTAGACCTGGTTTAGTCCTGGTTTAGTCCTGGTTCAGTCCTGGTTCAGTCCTGGTTTAGTCCTGGTTCAGACCTGGTTCAGTCCTGGTTTAGTCCTGGTTCAGACCTGGTTTAGTCCTGGTTCAGACCTGGTTCAGTCCTGGTTCAGTCCTGGTTTAGTCCTGGTTTAGTCCTGGTTTAGTCCTGGTTTAGTCCTGGTTCAGACCTGGTTTAGTCCTGGTTCAGACCTGGTTCAGTCCTGGTTCAGTCCTGGTTTAGTCCTGGTTTAGTCCTGGTTTAGACCTGGTTCAGTCCTGGTTTAGTCCTGGTTCAGTCCTGGTTTAGTCCTGGTTCAGTCCTGGTTTATTCCTGGTTCAGACCTGGTTCAGTCCTGGTTTAGTCCTGGTTCAGACCTGGTTTAGTCCTGGTTCAGTCCTGGTTCAGTCCTGGTTTAGACCTGGTTTAGTCCTGGTTCAGACCTGGTCTAGTCCTGGTTCAGTCCTGGTTTAGTCCTGGTTTAGTCCTGGTTTAGTCCTGGTTCAGTCCTGGTTTAGTCCTGGTTCAGACCTGGTTTAGTCCTGGTTCAGACCTGGTTTAGTCCTGGTTCAGTCCTGGTTCAGTCCTGGTTTAGTCCTGGTTTAGTCCTGGTTCAGTCCTGGTTTAGACCTGGTTTAGTCCTGGTTTAGTCCTGGTTCAGTCCTGGTTTATTCCTGGTTCAGACCTGGTTCAGTCCTGGTTTAGTCCTGGTTCAGACCTGGTTTAGTCCTGGTTCAGTCCTGGTTCAGTCCTGGTTTAGACCTGGTTTAGTCCTGGTTCAGTCCTGGTTTAGTCCTGGTTCAGTCCTGGTTTAGTCCTGGTTCAGTCCTGGTTTAGTCCTGGTTTAGTCCTGGTTTAGTCCTGGTTTAGTCCTGGTTTAGTCCTGGTTCAGACCTGGTTTAGTCCTGGTTCAGACCTGGTTCAGTCCTGGTTCAGTCCTGGTTTAGTCCTGGTTCAGTCCTGGTTCAGTCCTGGTTCAGTCCTGGTTTAGTCCTGGTTCAGACCTGGTTCAGTCCTGGTTCAGTCCTGGTTCAGACCTGGTTCAGTCCTGGTTTAGTCCTGGTTCAGACCTGGTTTAGTCCTGGTTCAGACCTGGTTCAGTCCTGGTTTAGACCTGGTTTAGACCTGGTTTAGACCTGGTTTAGTTCTGGTTCAGACCTGGTTTAGACCTGGTTTAGTCCTGGTTTAGTCCTGGTTTAGACCTGGTTCAGTCCTGGTTTAGACCTGGTTTAGACCTGGTTTAGACCTGGTTTAGTTCTGGTTCAGACCTGGTTTAGACCTGGTTTAGTCCTGGTTTAGTCCTGGTTTAGTCCTTCATTATTTCAGTATATTTTATTTTGTAGACGTGTTGAAAACAGGACACAGTTTAATCATGACTGGTTCTGTTTTAATTATATAAATGTGTAATATTTTAATAACAGGACGAGTAATAAATGAAATAATCTTATAAACAGTTAAATTAAATCGTTTTTATTCGCTAAAGTTAAAGAAACCCGTGAGGATGCTGCAGGAATAAACGCACGGCTCCACCTGGTGGCCGTTCTGACACACTGCACTTCGTCTGGAACGAGATTAGAATATTACAAAGTTCGCGTAAAAAGACGATTATAAATGAGTAAAAAGTGTAATTACATTCTCAAAAACAACACACAAAAATATGTCACTTAAACTCATGTATTATTACAATTATCTACGTCTTTATTGGTTTGTATTGTGATTTTTATCAATTTCTTCACCTGCAAAAAAACAATTATTTATAATATTTGTGTTTCAGGAGGAACCAAAGTGTCAGCACAGGTTTAGACCTGGTTTAGTCCTGGTTTAGTGTCTTTTTGTCTCAGTTCGTTGTATTTTCAGTATTTTTTGTTTCACTTCTTGTCTTTTTAGTGTTTTTTTGTTTCACTTCTTGTATTTTTAGTGTTTTTTGTTTCGTTTCGTTGTCTTTTTAGTGTTTTTTTGTTTCATTTCTTGTTGGGGCGAAGCTGCGAGGCACCATAGTGTTTCTACAGATTCCTATTATTATTATTATTATATATTCTTCCGCCTCTGGAAGTCTATGGCAACCCCTAGAACCGTCTGGTAAAAAGTTGTGAAATTTTGCATGCACATTCCAGCCAGTCTCCTCATTACCCACAGCAATTTATAGGCCCCCAGCCCCAACCGTCTACGCAGGTCAAAGTTCCAGGAACTTTCAGGAATTTTCTGCGTTGCTAGGCAACGTACCTAGCAACCTTTGATCTGTCTTTGATCTGTTAAACTCTGTTAGACCCTGTTCTAACAGGGTCTAACAGAGTTTAACAGACTCTGTTAGACCCTGTCAGACCCTGTCAGACTCTGTTAGACCCTGTCAGACTCTGTTAGACCCTGTCAGACTCTGTCAGACCCTGTCAGACCCTGTCAGACCCTGTTAGACCCTGTCAGACCCTGTCAGACCCTGTTAGACCCTGTCAGACTCTGTTAGACCCTGTCAGACCCTGTCAGACTCTGTTAGACCCTGTCAGACCCTGTCAGACCCTGTTAGACCCTGTCAGACTCTGTTAGACCCTGTCAGACTCTGTTAGACCCTGTCAGACTCTGTTAGACCCTGTCAGACCCTGTTAGACCCTGTCAGACCCTGTCAGACCCTGTTAGACCCTGTCAGACTCTGTCAGACCCTGTTAGACCCTGTTAGACCCTGTCAGACCCTGTTAGACCCTGTTAGACTCTGTCAGACCCTGTCAGACCCTGTCAGACTCTGTTAGACCCTGTCAGACCCTGTCAGACCCTGTTAGACCCTGTTAGACCCTGTTAGACTCTGTTAGACCCTGTCAGACCCTGTCAGACCCTGTTAGACTCTGTTAGACTCTGCCAGACCCTGTTAGACCCTGTTAGACCCTGTTAGACCCTGTCAGACCCTGTTAGACCCTGTCAGACCCTGTTAGACCCTGTCAGACCCTGTCAGACCCTGTCAGACTCTGTCAGACTCTGTCAGACCCTGTCAGACCCTGTCAGACACTGTTAGACCCTGTCAGACCCTGTCAGACCCTGTTAGACCCTGTCAGACTCTGTCAGACCCTTTCAGACCCTGTCAGACCCTGTTAGACCCTGTCAGACCCTGTCAGACCCTGTTAGACCCTGTCAGACCCTGTTAGACCCTGTTAGACCCTGTTAGACTCTGTCAGACCCTGTCAGACCCTGTTAGACCCTGTTAGACCCTGTCAGACTCTGTCAGACTCTGTCAGACCCTGTCAGACCCTGTTAGACCCTGTTAGACCCTGTCAGACCCTGTCAGACTCTGTCAGACTCTGTCAGACCCTGTCAGACCCTGTTAGACCCTGTCAGACCCTGTCAGCCTCTGTCAGACTCTGTCAGACCCTGTCAGACCCTGTTAGACCCTGTTAGACCCTGTCAGACCCTGTTAGACCCTGTCAGACCCTGTTAGACCCTGTCAGACCCTGTCAGACTCTGTCAGACTCTGTCAGACCCTGTCAGACCCTGTTAGACCCTGTTAGACCCTGTCAGACCCTGTCAGACTCTGTCAGACTCTGTCAGACCCTGTCAGACCCTGTTAGACCCTGTCAGACTCTGTCAGACTCTGTCAGACCCTGTCAGACCCTGTCAGACCCTGTTAGACCCTGTCAGACTCTGTCAGACCCTGTCAGACCCTGTTAGACCCTGTCAGACCCTGTTAGACCCTGTCAGACCCTGTTAGACCCTGTTAGACCCTGTCAGACCCTGTTAGACCCTGTCAGACCCTGTCAGACCCTGTCAGACCCTGTCAGACCCTGTCAGACCCTGTTAGACCCTGTCAGACCCTGTTAGACCCTGTCAGACCCTGTCAGACCCTGTCAGACCCTGTCAGACCCTGTCAGACCCTGTCAGACCCTGCATGAGGCCTACATGCACCTTCGGTGTTTGGCCCCACATTGCTGCTTGCAGATATATTTTTAGTGTTTTTGGTTTGGTTGTATTTTTAGTGTGGGCCTCACGTCACGTCACAAGATTCAGACGATCCTGAACTATTGTCCAAAAACCACAAACAAAGAAGAACAGAACAGCTCTGATCACATGAACAGAGAGAAGAGGAGGAGGAGGAGGAGGAGAGGAGGAGGGGAGGAGGAGGAGGAGAGGAGGAGTGGAGGAGGAGGAGGAGTGGAGGAGGGAGAAGGAGAGAGGAGGAGGAGGAGAGGAGGAGTGGAGGAGGAGGAGGGGAGGAGGAGTGGAGGAGGAGGAGGGGAGGAGGAGAGGAGGAGTGGAGGAGGAGGAGGGGAGGAGGAGGAGTGGAGGAGGAGGAGGGGAGGAGGAGAGGAGGAGTGGAGGAGGAGGAGTGGAGGAGGAGAGGAGGAGGAGGAGGAGGAGGAGGAGTGGAGGAGGAGAGAAGAGGAGGAGAGGAGGAGGAGGAGAAATATATTGATAAGCCTTGTAAATAGTTTGTGTGAATGTTTTCATGATGAGGTTTGAACATTTCACTGATTCCCTCAGACTTCATTATTCACATGTTTTAATTATTTTTTTTGTGCGCACAAAACATCGGGAACACAGAGCGGCGGAACGTGGCTGGATTGTTATTTGAATTGTTATTTGAATTGTTATTTGAATTGTTATTTGAATTGTTATTTGAATTGTTATTTGAATTATTTTGTGAAATTTCTTCTTTAAAATAAGTTTAAATCTAAATCTGACATTTCCGCTCTCCGCCACATGAGGGCGCTGCGGCTTTACCTGCTGCACTTGAACTTCTTTTTTTAAACCGTAAAATCTTATAAAAGTCCAGATATCATTTAATTACACTAATCAATATCTCGAGCTGCAGAGAATCAATATTTAACGCAACAATTACCAACTTTTTACGTCGTATTGACAGATTTGGAGACTGATTCGATTTCCAATAAGAGAATAAAGTTTGAGAAGTCCTATTTTAATTTAATATTTTTAGTTGCGGACACATTTTCCTGATTGATTTGAGGCAGATTAAAGTAAACTGGTCCAGATTAAAGTAAATTGATCGTCAATCAGTCACGTGGACCCGGCGCACCTGCAGCAGACGCACGAGGCTCCGGAAACAAACTCGGACCGGGAATTTTTTTGTTTTTATTTAAAATGTATGAAGTGAAACTGGACTGAGCGTTTCCAACAGCTGCAGGTGAGTTTGAGAAGATTTTAATACATTTTGGGGGAACTAACACTACTATTACTACTACTACTACTTCAAGTACTACTACCCTAAATACAACAATTAAAATACTACTAGTACTACAACAAATACTACTAAAACTATCTTCAAATACTCCAAATATAAAGGCTCTTTATGTAATTCCCAGTGATCATTGCTCTCCATAGATCTGACCCAGGCCTGTCTCCATGGAGATAGCCGAGTTTAATGCCACTGTGGACTGTTCAGGCCAAGTAAAAGCGTTGCCATGGAGACAAGTCTGTGAAGTTACATAGTGCAGCTTTAACTGTTTACTACGACTGTAAGACCTCATTTAGACCTGCTTTTGTCCCTGATTTAGACCTGGTTTAGTCCCTGATTTAAACCTGGTTTAGTCCCTGATTTAGACCTGGTTTAGTCCCTGATTTAGAGCTGGTTTAGTCCATGATTTAGACCTCGTTTAGACCTGGTTTTGTCCCTGATTTAGACCTGGTTTAGTCCCTGATTTAGACCTGGTTTAGTCCCTGATTTAGACCTTGTTTAGACCTGGTTTAGTTCTGGTTTAGTCCCTGATTTAGACCTCCCTGATTTAGACCTGGTTTAGTCCCTGATTTAGACCTCCCTGATTTAGACCTGGTTTTGTTCCTGATTTAGACCTGGTTTAGTCCCTAATTTAGACCTGGTTTAGTCCCTAATTTAGACCTGGTTTAGTCCCTGATTTAGTCCCTGATTTAGACCTGGTTTAGTCCCTGATTTAGACCTTGTTTAGTCCGGGTTTAGTCCCTGATTTAGACCTGGTTTAGTCCATGATTTAGACCTCGTTTAGTCCTGGTTTAGTCCCTAATTTAGGCCTGGTTTAGTCCCTGATTTAAACCTGGTTTAGTCCCTGATTTAGACCTCGTTTAGTCCTGGTTTAGTCCCTGATTTAGACCTGGTTTAGTCCCTGATTTAGAGCTGGTTTAGTCCATGATTTAGACCTTGTTTAGACCTGGTTTAGTCCCTGATTTAGACCTGGTTTAGTCCCTGATTTAGACCTGGTTTAGTCCCTAATTTAGACCTGGTTTTGTCCTCATTTAGTCCCTGATTTAGACCTGGTTTAGTCCCTGATTTAAACCTGGTTTAGTTCCTGATTTAAACCTGGTTTAGTTCCTGATTTAGACCTCGTTTAGTCCTGGTTTAGTCCCTGATTTAGACCTGGTTTAGTCCCTGATTTAGAGCTGGTTTAGTCCATGATTTAGACCTTGTTTAGACCTGGTTTAGTCCCTGATTTAGACCTGGTTTAGTCCCTGATTTAGTCCTGGTTTAGTCCCTGATTTAGACCTGGTTTAGTCCCTGATTTAGACCTTGTTTAGACCTGGTTTAGTTCTGGTTTAGTCCCTGATTTAGACCTCCCTGATTTAGACCTGGTTTAGTCCCTGATTTAGACCTCCCTGATTTAGACCTGGTTTTGTCCCTGATTTAGACCTGGTTTAGTCCCTAATTTAGACCTGGTTTAGTCCCTAATTTAGACCTGGTTTAGTCCCTGATTTAGTCCCTGATTTAGACCTGGTTTAGTCCCTGATTTAGACCTTGTTTAGTCCGGGTTTAGTCCCTGATTTAGACCTGGTTTAGTCCATGATTTAGACCTTGTTTAGTCCTGGTTTAGTCCCTAATTTAGGCCTGGTTTAGTCCCTGATTTAAACCTGGTTTAGTCCCTAATTTAGACCTGGTTTAGTCCCTGATTTAGACCTGATTTAGTCCCTGATTTAGACCTTGTTTAGTCCCTGATTTAAACCTGGTTTAGTCCCTGATTTAAACCCGGTTTAGTCCCTGATTTAGACCTCGTTTAGTCCTGGTTTAGTCCCTGATTTAAACCTGGTTTAGTCCCTGATTTAAACCTGGTTTAGTCCCTGATTTAGACCTCGTTTAGTCCTGGTTTAGTCCCTGATTTAGACCTGGTTTAGTCCCTGATTTAGAGCTGGTTTAGTCCATGATTTAGACCTTGTTTAGACCTGGTTTAGTCCCTGATTTAGACCTGGTTTAGTCCCTGATTTAGACCTGGTTTAGTCCCTAATTTAGACCTGGTTTTGTCCTCATTTAGTCCCTGATTTAGACCTGGTTTAGTCCCTGATTTAAACCTGGTTTAGTCCCTGATTTAAACCTGGTTTAGTCCCTGATTTAGACCTCGTTTAGTCCTGGTTTAGTCCCTGATTTAGACCTGGTTTAGTCCCTGATTTAGAGCTGGTTTAGTCCATGATTTAGACCTTGTTTAGTCCATGATTTAGACCTGGTTTAGTCCCTGATTTAGACCTGGTTTAGTCCCTGATTTAGACCTGGTTTAGTCCCTGATTTAGAGCTGGTTTAGTCCATGATTTAGACCTTGTTTAGTCCCTGATTTAGACCTGGTTTAGTCCCTGATTTAGACCTGGTTTAGTCCATGATTTAGGCCTGGTTTAGTCTCTGATTTAGGCCTGGTTTAGTCCCTGATTTAGACCTGGTTTAGTCCCTGATTTAGAGCTGGTTTAGTCCCTGATTTAGATCTCGTTTAGTCCTGGTTTAGTCCCTGATTTAGACCTGGTTTAGTCCCTAATTTAAACCTGGTTTAGTCCCTAATTTAGACCTGGTTTAGTCCCTGATTTAGACCTGGTTTAGTCCCTGATTTAGACCTGGTTTAGTCCCTGATTTAGACCTGGTTTAGTCCCTGATTTAGACCTGGTTTAGTCCCTGATTTAGAGCTGGTTTAGTCCATGATTTAGACCTTGTTTAGTCCATGATTTACAGCTGGTTTAGTCCATGATTTAGACCTTGTTTAGTCCCTGATTTAGACCTGGTTTAGTCCCTGATTTAGACCTGGTTTAGTCCATGATTTAGACCTGGTTTAGTCTCTGATTTAGGCCTGGTTTAGTCCCTGATTTAGACCTGGTTTAGTCCCTGATTTAGACCTGGTTTAGTCCCTGATTTAGTCCTGGTTTAGTCCCTGATTTAGACCTGGTTTAGTCCCTGATTTAGACCTTGTTTAGACCTGGTTTAGTTCTGGTTTAGTCCCTGATTTAGACCTCCCTGATTTAGACCTGGTTTAGTCCCTGATTTAGACCTCCCTGATTTAGACCTGGTTTTGTCCCTGATTTAGACCTGGTTTAGTCCCTGATTTAAACCTGCTTTAATCCCTGATTTAGTCCTGGTTTAGTCCCTGATTTAGACCTGGTTTAGTCCCTGATTTAGACCTCGTTTAGTCCTGGTTTAGTCCCTGATTTAGACCTGGTTTAGTCCCTAATTTAGACCTGGTTTAGTCCCTAATTTAGACCTGGTTTAGTCCCTGATTTAGTCCCTGATTTAGACCTGGTTTAGTCCCTGATTTAGACCTTGTTTAGTCCGGGTTTAGTCCCTGATTTAGACCTGGTTTAGTCCATGATTTAGACCTTGTTTAGTCCGGGTTTAGTCCCTAATTTAGGCCTGGTTTAGTCCCTGATTTAAACCTGGTTTAGTCCCTAATTTAGACCTGGTTTAGTCCCTGATTTAGACCTGGT
This sequence comes from Paratrypauchen microcephalus, assembly GCA_036785185.1. Classification (NCBI taxonomy): domain Eukaryota; kingdom Metazoa; phylum Chordata; class Actinopteri; order Gobiiformes; family Gobiidae; genus Paratrypauchen; species Paratrypauchen microcephalus. Next base: position 553,073 of record JAVJIX010000235.1, on the reverse strand, counting down.
TTAGTCCCTGATTTAGACCTTGTTTAGTCCTGGTTTAGTCCCTGATTTAGACCTGGTTTAGTCCCTGATTTAGACCTGGTTTAGTCCCTGATTTAGACCTCGTTTAGTCCTGGTTTAGTCCCTAATTTAAACCTGGTTTAGTCCCTGATTTAAACCTGGTTTAGTCCCTGATTTAGACCTCGTTTAGTCCTGGTTTAGTCCCTGATTTAAACCTGGTTTAGTCCCTGATTTAGACCTCATTTAGTCCTGGTTTAGTCCCTGATTTAGACCTGGTTTAGTCCCTGATTTAGAGCTGGTTTAGTCCATGATTTAGACCTTGTTTAGTCCTGGTTTAGTCCCTAATTTAGGCCTGGTTTAGTCCCTGATTTAAACCTGGTTTAGTCCCTAATTTAGACCTGGTTTAGTCCCTGATTTAGACCTGATTTAGTCCCTGATTTAAACCTGGTTTAGTCCCTAATTTAGACCTGGTTTAGTCCCTGATTTAGACCTGGTTTAGTCCCTGATTTAGACCTCGTTTAGTCCTGGTTTAGTCCCTGATTTAAACCTGGTTTAGTCCGTAATTTAGGCCTGGTTTAGACCCTGACTTAGGTCTGGTTTAGTCCCTGATTTAGACCTGGTTTAATCCTGGTTTTGTCCCTGACTTAGACCTCGTTTAGTCCTGGTTTAGTCCCTGATTTAGACCTCGTTTAGTCCTGGTTTAGTGTTTTTTTTGTCTCAGTTTGGTTGTATTTTCAGTATTTTTTGTTTTGTTTGGTTGTATTTTTAGTGTTTTTTGTTTGGTTTGGTTGTATTTTTAGTGTTTTTTGTTTGGTTTGGTTGTATTTTTAGTGTTTTTTGTTTGGTTTGGTTGTATTTTTAGTGTTTTTTGTTTGGTTGTATTTTTAGTGTGGGCCTCACGTCGCGTCACAAGATTCAGACGATCCTGAACTATTGTCCAAAAACCACAAACAAGAAGAAGAACAGAACAGCTCTGATCACATGAACAGAGGAGAGAAGAGGAGAGAAGAGGAGGTGAAAGAAAGGTCAAATTAATACGTTTACAGAGCGAAGGGGAGGAGGAGGAGGAGGAGAGGAGGAGAGAGGAAGAAAGAGGAAGGAGGAGAGGTCAGATCAATACTTTTACAAAGAGGAAGAACAGAGGGAGGAGGGAGGAGAAGAAGAGGAAGGAGGAGGAGGAGAGAAAGGAGGAGGAGAGAGGGAGAAAGAGGAAGGAGGAGGAGGGTGGAGAGGAGGAAGGAGGAAGGGACGGAGAGAGAGAAGAGGAGGGGGGAATAAAGAGAGTAATAAATAAAGGAGAGAGAGTTTTAATATTTGTGTTACAGGAGGAACAAAGTGTCAGCACAGGTTAGTCCTGGTTCAGTCCTGGTTTAGTCCTGGTTTAGTCCTGGTTTAGTCCTGGTTTAGTCCTGGTTCAGTCCTGGTTTAGTCCTGGTTTAGTTCTGGTTTAGTCCTGGTTTAGTCCTGGTTCAGTCCTGGTTCAGTCCTGGTTTAGTCCTGGTTTAGTCCTGGTTTAGACCTGGTTTAGTCCTGGTTCAGTCCTGGTTTAGACCTGGTTTAGTCCTGGTTTAGACCTGGTTTAGTCCTGGTTTAGTCCTGGTTTAGACCTGGTTTAGACCTGGTTTAGTCCTGGTTTAGTCTTGGTTTAGACCTGGTTTAGTCCTGGTTTAGACCTGGTTTAGACCTGGTTTAGTCCTGGTTTAGTCCTGGTTTAGACCTGGTTTAGTCCTGGTTTAGTCCTGGTTTAGACCTGGTTTAGTCCTGGTTTAGACCTGGTTTAGACCTGGTTTAGACCTGGTTTAGTCCTGGTTTAGTCCTGGTTTAGACCTGGTTTAGTCCTGGTTTAGACCTGGTTTAGTCCTGGTTTAGACCTGGTTTAGTCCTGGTTCAGTCCTGGTTTAGACCTGGTTTAGTCCTGGTTTAGTCCTGGTTTAGACCTGGTTTAGTCCTGGTTTAGTCCTGGTTTAGACCTGGTTTAGTCCTGGTTTAGTCCTGGTTCAGTCCTGGTTCAGTCCTGGTTTAGTCCTGGTTTAGACCTGGTTTAGTCCTGGTTTAGTCCTGGTTTAGTCCTGGTTTAGTCCTGGTTTAGTCCTGGTTTAGTCCTGGTTTAGACCTGGTTTAGTCCTGGTTTAGTCCTGGTTTAGTCCTGGTTTAGACCTGGTTTAGTCCTGGTTTAGTCCTGGTTCAGTCCTGGTTTAGTCCTGGTTTAGACCTGGTTTAGTCCTGGTTTAGTCCTGGTTTAGTCCTGGTTTAGTCCTGGTTTAGACCTGGTTTAGTCCTGGTTTAGTCCTGGTTTAGACCTGGTTTAGTCCTGGTTTAGTCCTGGTTTAGTCCTGGTTTAGTCCTGGTTTAGTCCTGGTTTAGACCTGGTTTAGTCCTGGTTTAGTCCTGGTTTAGTCCTGGTTATGTAATGACAGTTCCTCCTCTTTGTTGAATCTAAATCGTGTTAAAGTCCAGCCGCTCAGACTCAGACGGACTCCAGGGACTTTGGATTTGAAAACTGAAATTTCAAATGTTTTGACCAGAATTTAGAGATGATTTTTTATGATTTTTTCAGGATTTTTTTGGACTTTGATGTGATTTAACGTCAGATCTGTGAGGAGGAGGAGGATGGGAGCGCGTCCGTCTGTCGCCGACGAACAGGACGAAGAATCAGCTGAAGTTTTGTTCCCTCTGAGCGGTGAGAGACACAAACCAAACCTGGACCCACATTTCACAGGGAAACAGCAAAAGTTATGGAAAAAAGACAAATAATGAGACAAAAACTAAAATGAAACAGTAAATGTAAAATCAAAAGAAGTTTTAAAATTCACTTCGTCTTCCAAATACAACGGTTACCTGGTCTAGTCCTGGTTTAGTCCTGGTTTAGTCCCTGGTTTAGTCCTGGTTTAGTCCCTGGTTTAGTCCCTGGTTTAGTCCTGGTTTAGTCCCTGGTTTAGTCCCTGGTTTAGTCCCTGGTTTAGTCCTGGTTTAGTCCCTGGTTTAGTCCCTGGTTTAGTCCCTGGTTTAGTCCTGGGTTTGTCCTGGTTTAGTCCTGGTTTAGTCCTGGTTTAGTCCTGGTTTAGTCCCTGGTTTAGTCCCTGGTTTAGTCCTGGTTTAGTCCCTGGTTTAGTCCCTGGTTTAGTCCCTGGTTTAGTCCTGGTTTAGTCCCTGGTTTAGTCCCTGGTTTAGTCCCTGGTTTAGTCCTGGTTTAGTCCCTGGTTTAGTCCTGGTTTAGTCCTAGTTTAGACCTGGTTTAGACCTGGTTCAGTCCTGGTTTAGTCCCTGGTTAGTCCCTGGTTTAGTTCTAGTTTAGACCTGGTTTAGTCCTGGTTTAGTCCTGGTTTAGTCCTGGTTCAGACCTGGTTTAGTCCCTGGTTTAGTCCCTGGTTTAGTCCCTGGTTTAGTCCTGGTTTAGACCTGGTTTAGTCCTGGTTTAGTCCTGGTTTAGTCCTGGTTTAGTCCCTGGTTTAGTCCCTGGTTTAGTCCTGGTTTAGTCCCTGGTTTAGTCCTGGTTTAGTCCCTGGTTTAGTCCTGGTTTAGTCCTGGTTTAGTCCTGGTTTAGTCCTGGTTTAGTCCTGGTTTAGTCCCTGGTTTAGTCCCTGGTTTAGTCCTGGTTTAGTCCCTGGTTTAGTCCTGGTTTAGTCCTAGTTTAGTCCTGGTTTAGTCCTAGTTTAGACCTGGTTTAGTCCTGGTTTAGTCCCTGGTTTAGACCTGGTTTAGTCCTAGTTTAGACCTGGTTTAGTCCTGGTTTAGTCCTGGTTTAGTCCTGGTTTAGTCCCTGGTTTAGTCCCTGGTTTAGTCCTGGTTTAGTCCTGGTTTAGTCCTGGTTTAGTCCTGGTTTAGTCCTGGTTTAGTCCCTGGTTTAGTCCCTGGTTTAGTCCCTGGTTTAGTCCTGGTTTAGTCCCTGGTTTAGTCCTGGTTTAGTCCTGGTTTAGTCCTGGTTTAGTCCCTGGTTTAGTCCTGGTTTAGTCCTGGTTTAGTCCTGGTTTAGTCCTGGTTTAGTCCTGGTTCATGTTGGATTTATAGTGTCAGTATGTGTCTTGTAATTTTACATTTTAAATAAATTCTGTTATTTTTTTTATTTTTTTTTAAGTTTTGTTTTTAAAATTTTCAAATTTTCCTGTGAAAAAATGAAAATGAGCTGAAACTTTTAAAACCTGGAGTTTTTTCAGTTTCACTTCTGTTTATGGAGGTTTGTTTTTAGTCTGGAGATTCCCCACTGTCCTCTGAACTCAGCACCTTAAGAACCGGTCCTAGTTTAGTCCTGGTTTAGTCCCTGGTTTAGTCCCTGGTTTAGTCCCTGGTTTAGTCCCTGGTTTAGTCCTGGTTTAGTCCTAGTTTAGTCCTGGTTTAGTCCCTGGTTTAGTCCCTGGTTTAGTCCCTGGTTTAGTCCCTGGTTTAGTCCTGGTTTAGTCCTGGTTTAGTCCTGGTTTAGTCCTGGTTTAGACCTGGTTTAGTCCTGGTTTAGTCCTGGTTTAGTCCCTGGTTTAGTCCTGGTTTAGTCCTGGTTTAGTCCCTGGTTTAGTCCCTGGTTTAGTCCCTGGTTTAGTCCCTGGTTTAGTCCTGGTTTAGTCCCTGGTTTAGTCCCTGGTTTAGTCCTGGTTTAGTCCCTGGTTTAGTCCTGGTTTAGTCCTGGTTCATGTTGGATTTATAGTGTCAGTATGTGTCTTGTAATTTTACATTTTAAATAAATTCTGTTATTTTTTTAGTTTTGTTTTTAAAATTTTCAAATTTTCCTGTGAAAAAATGAAAATGAGCTGAAACTTTTAAAACCTGGAGTTTTTTCAGTTTCACTTCTGTTTGTGGAGGTTTGTTTTTAGTCTGGAGATTCCCCACTGTCCTCTGAACTCAGCACCTTAAGAACCGGTCCTGGTTTAGTCCTGGTTTAGACCTGGTTTAGACCTGGTTTAGTCCTGGTTTAGTCCTAGTTTAGTCCTGGTTTAGACCTGGTTTAGTCCTGGTTTAGTCCTGGTTTAGTCCTGGTTTAGTCCTGGTTTAGACCTGGTTTAGTCCTGGTTTAGTCCTGGTTTAGTCCTGGTTTAGTCCTGGTTTAGTCCTGGTTTAGTCCTGGTTTAGTCCTGGTTTAGTCCTGGTTTAGTCCTGGTTTAGTCCTGGTTTAGTCCTAGTTTAGTCCTGGTTTAGACCTGGTTTAGTCCTGGTTTAGTCCTGGTTTAGTCCTGGTTTAGTCCTGGTTTAGTCCTGGTTTAGTCCTGGTTTAGTCCTGGTTTAGTCCTGGTTTAGTCCTGGTTTAGTCCTAGTTTAGTCCTGGTTTAGTCCTGGTTTAGTCCTGGTTTAGTCCTGGTTTAGTCCTGGTTCAGACCTGGTTTAGTCCTGGTTTAGTCCTGGTTTAGTCCTGGTTTAGTCCTGGTTTAGACCTGGTTTAATCCTGGTTTAGACCTGGTTTAGTCCTGGTTTAGTCCTGGTTTAGTCCTGGTTTAGTCCTAGTTTAGACCTGGTTTAGACCTGGTTTAGACCTGGTTTAGACCTGGTTTAGTCCTGGTTTAGTCCTGGTTTAGTCCTGGTTTAGTCCTGGTTTAGTCCTGGTTTAGACCTGGTTTAGTCCTGGTTTAGTCCTGGTTTAGTCCTGGTTCAGACCTGGTTTAGTCCTGGTTTAGTCCTGGTTTAGTCCTGGTTCAGACCTGGTTTAGTCCTGGTTTAGTCCTGGTTTAGTCCTGGTTCAGACCTGGTTTAGTCCTGGTTCAGACCTGGTTTAGTCCTGGTTTAGTCCTGGTTCAGACCTGCTCCTGATTTTTTCTCGGCCTGGTGGAGGTATCTCTCGTCTCCATGGAGACGTGTAATGCCACACTGTGGAACATTCAAGGCAAAGGCCGAGCATCTCCATGGAAACGAGCAGCCGCCAGGAGCAGCAGGTGAGATCTGTGGAGAGGCGAGCACGCTCACAGGAACAATGCAAGTTTGTCATGGCAATAAAAGCACACTGCGGAACATTTAAGGACACCTCCCTCTCCTTCTTTCCCACCACTCTCTCCATCATTTTATCTTCAACTCGTCTTTATCTTCTCCTCTCTTCTCTTCTCTCCATCCTCAGCTTCACTTCATCCTGTCTTCTCTTCTTTCTCATCATTCCATCTCTCTATCTCCACTCTCTTCTTTCTTTCCTCTTTCCCTCTCATCTTTTTTCTCTTTTTGTCATCCTCTTCCTCTCTCTCTTCCTTTTTATCTTCTCTATCTCCCCTCTCTCAAGAAGAGAGGGGAGGACCCTCTCTTCTTCTCACCTCTCATCCTTGCTCTCCTTCGCTCTCCTGTCTTCTTCCCTCCCTCCTCCTCCCTCCTCTTCCCTCTTTCTCTCTGTCCCTCCCCTCTTCTCCTTTCATCTCCTCTCCACCCTCCCTATCCTATCCCTCTTGCTCTCTCTCTCCCTCTCTCTCTCTTCTTCTCGCCTATTGTCCTTGCTCTCCTTCTCTCCTCCCTCCCTCCCTCCCTCCCTCCCTCCCTCCCTCTGTCGTTTTCTCCCTCCCTCCCTCATTCTCTCCCTCCCTCCTCCCTTGTTCTCTCTCGTTCTTGTGAATGGACATTGGTCTCATGTGTTCAGACTGAGTCACTTATTACCCCAGAACAGTCCTGGTCCTGGTTTAGTCTTAGTTTAGTCCTAGTTTAGTCCTGGTTTAGTCCTGGTTTAGTCCTGGTTTAGTCCTGGTTTAGTCCTGGTTTAGACCTGGTTTATTCCTGGTTTAGCCCTGGTTTAGACCTGGTTTAGTCCTGGTTTAGACCTGGTTTAGTCCTGGTTTAGACCTGGTTTATTCCTGGTTTAGCCCTGGTTTAGACCTGGTTTAGTCCTGGTTTAGTCCTGGTTTAGACCTGGTTTAGTCCTGGTTTAGACCTGGTTTAGTCCTGGTTTAGTCCTGGTTTAGACCTGGTTTATTCCTGGTTTAGCCCTGGTTTAGACCTGGTTTAGTCCTGGTTTAGACCTGGTTTAGTCCTGGTTTAGACCTGGTTTATTCCTGGTTTAGCCCTGGTTTAGACCTGGTTTAGTCCTGGTTTAGACCTGGTTTAGACCTGGTTTAGACCTGGTTTAGTCCTGGTTTAGACCTGGTTTAGCCCTGGTTTAGTCCTGGTTTAGTCCTGGTTTAGACCTGGTTTAGTTCTGGTTTAGTCCTGGTTTAGCCCTGGTTTAGCCCTGGTTTAGTCCTGGTTTAGACCTGGTTTAGTCCTGGTTTAGTCCTGGTTTAGTCCTGGTTTAGTCCTGGTTGAGTCCTGGTTTAGTCTTCAGACCAGGACCTTATGGAATCATCAGGAGATGTTCTGTTGTGTCTCTCCATCTGAGAAGAACCGGGCCCTGAACCAGTCCACACAGACCCACAGACCAGGTAAGACCAGAACCCGGTTCAGACCTGGTTCAGACCCGGTTTGAATCGGTTTTAGGCTGTGTGTTATAATCCATGTATCCATGTGTTTTCTTGCATTAGTCCTGGTTTAGTCCTGGTTTAGTCCTGGTTTAGTCCTGGTTCAGTCCTGGTTTAGTCCTGGTTTAGTCCTGGTTCAGTCCTGGTTCAGTCCTGGTTCAGTCCTGGTTTAGTCCTGGTTCAGTCCTGGTTCAGTCCTGGTTTAGTCCTGGTTCAGTCCTGGTTCAGTCCTGGTTCAGTCCTGGTTCAGTCCTGGTTCAGTCCTGGTTTAGTCCTGGTTCAGTCCTGGTTCAGTCCTGGTTCAGTCCTGGTTCAGACTCTGTCCAGGTTAAAGTGGGTTTTGTTGTCATCATGTTCAGTGTTAGTGCAGTGATCGTCTTCAGCTTGATTCGGACCGCTTCACTCCTCTGTGCGCCTCCTGCTGGTCTCTTGTGCCTCCTGCTGGTGTCTGTGCGCCTCCTGCTGGTCTCTTGTGCCTCCTGCTGGTCTCTTGTGCCTCCTGCTGGTGTCTGTGCGCCTCCTGCTGGTGTCTGTGCGCCTCCTGCTGGTGTCTGTGCACCTCCTGCTGGTCTCTTGCGCCTCCTGCTGGTGTCTGTGCGCCTCCTGCTGGTCTCTTGTGCCTCCTGCTGGTCTCTTGTGCCTCCTGCTGGTGTCTGTGCAACTCCTGCTGGTCTCTTGCGCCTCCTGCTGGTGTCTGTGCGCCTCCTGCTGGTGTCTGTGCGCCTCCTGCTGGTGTCTGTGCGCCTCCTGCTGGTGTCTGTGCACCTCCTGCTGGTCTCTTGCGCCTCCTGCTGGTGTCTGTGCACCTCCTGCTGGTCTCTTGTGCCTCCTACTGGTGTCTGTGCCTCCTACTGGTGTCTGTGCGCCTCCTGCTGGTGTCTGTGTGCTTCATGCTGGTCTCTTGCGCCTCCTGCTGGTGTCTGTGTGCTTCATGCTGGTCTCTTGTGCCTCCTGCTGGTCTCTTGTGCCTCCTGCTGGTCTCTTGCGCCTCCTGCTGGTGTCTGTGTGCCTCCTGCTGGTCTCTTGTGCCTCCTGCTGGTCTCTTGTGCCTCCTGCTGGTCTCTTGTGCCTCCTGCTGGTGTCTGTGTGCCTCCTGCTGGTGTCTGTGCGCCTCCTGCTGGTCTCTTGTGCCTCCTGCTGGTGTCTGTGCTCCTCCTGCTGGTCTCTTGCGCCTCCTGCTGGTGTCTGTGCGCCTCCTGCTGGTGTCTGTGCGCCTCCTGCTGGTGTCTGTGCACCTCCTGCTGGTCTCTTGCGCCTCCTGCTGGTGTCTGTGCACCTCCTGCTGGTCTCTTGTGCCTCCTACTGGTGTCTGTGCCTCCTACTGGTGTCTGTGCACCTCCTGCTGGTCTCTTGCGCCTCCTGCTGGTGTCTGTGCGCCTCCTGCTGGTGTCTGTGCGCCTCCTGCTGGTGTCTGTGCGCCTCCTGCTGGTCTCTTGTGCCTCCTACTGGTGTCTGTGCCTCCTACTGGTGTCTGTGCACCTCCTGCTGGTCTCTTGCGCCTCCTGCTGGTGTCTGTGCGCCTCCTGCTGGTCTCTTGCGCCTCCTGCTGGTGTCTGTGTGCCTCCTGCTGGTCTCTTGCGCCTCCTGCTGGAGGGCATCAGCTTTAATTTAGATGTTTGAAGTTTGATTCTGAGAGGCGTTTCACAAAACTACACCACCTCCTTCTCCTCCTCTACCTCTTTCTCCTCTTTTACCTCCTCCTCTACCTCCATCCCTCCTTCTCTCCTCTCTTCCCTCTTTCCATCCTTCCTCCCCTCCATCTCCACCTTTCCTCTCCTCCTCCTTTCCTCTCTCTCTCTTCTTTCTCTCTGTTTGTTTAATACATAAAACAAACTGTGGAGGAGGAGCCAGAGCAGCCTCCAGATCAGGAAGAAGACCAGGTTTAGTCCTGGTTTAGTCCAGGTTTAGACCTGGTTTAGTCCAGGTTTAGTCCAGATTTAGTCCAGATTTAGTCCTGGTTTAGTCCAGATTTAGTCCTGGTTTAGTCCTGGTTTAGACCTGGTTTAGTCCAGGTTTAGACCTGGTTTAGTCCAGGTTTAGACCTGGTTTAGTCCAGGTTTAGTCCTGGTTTAGTCCAGGTTTAGTCCTGCTTTAGTCCAGGTTTAGTCCAGATTTAGTCCAGATTTAGTCCTGGTTTAGACCTGGTTTAGTCCAGGTTTAGTCCTGGTTTAGTCCAGGTTTAGACCTGGTTTAGTCCTGGTTTAGTCCAGGTTTAGTCCAGGTTTAGGGCCATTGAATTATTTTTTTGAACATTTTCTTGCATCTTTTTGGTTCAGAAGAATGGAGGAAAGACGGGAGGACAGTGTGGACATTTAGACCCGGTTCAGACCCGGGTTTTGGGACTTTTTGTGGGACTTTGTGTGTGGTGAGATGGAGCGTTTGGTGTGGATCTCTGTGGAGGAGATGAGGAGTTTCTACAGCCTGAGTCAGACCTGCGTCCAGCTGCAGCGTGAGTTTCACTTTCAAAACATCTGTGAGCTTCAGGTTCTAACGCCGTGACCTCCTCAGAAACACACCTGGAGCTTTAGTCCAGGTTCTAACGCCGTGACCTCCTCAGAAACACACCTGGAGCTTTAGTCCAGGTTCAGAAACACACCTGGAGCTTTAGTCCAGGTTCAGAAACACACCTGGAGCTTTAGTCCAGGTTCAGAAACACACCTGGAGCTTTAGTCCAGGTTCTAACACCGTGACCTCCTCAGAAACACACCTGGAGCTTTAGTCCAGGTTCAGAAACACACCTGGAGCTTTAGTCCAGGTTCAGAAACACACCTGGAGCTTTACTCCAGGTTCAGAAACACACCTGGAGCTTTAGTCCAGGTTCAGAAACACACCAGGAGCTTTAGTCCAGGTTCAGAAACACACCAGGAGCTTTAGTCCAGGTTCAGAAACACACCTGGAGCTTTAGTCCAGGTTCAGAAACACACCAGGAGCTTTAGTCCAGGTTCAGAAACACACCTGGAGCTTTAGTCCAGGTTCAGAAACACACCTGGAGCTTTAGTCCAGGTTCAGAAACACACCTGGAGCTTTAGTCCAGGTTCAGAAACACACCAGGAGCTTTAGTCCAGGTTCAGAAACACACCTGGAGCTTTAGTCCAGGTTCTAACGCTGTGACCTCCTCAGAAACACACCTGGAGCTTTAGTCCAGGTTCTAACGCGGTGACCTCCTCAGAAACACACCAGGAGCTTTAGTCCAGGTTCAGAAACACACCAGGAGCTTTAGTCCAGGTTCAGAAACACACCTGGAGCTTTAGTCCAGGTTCTAACGCGGTGACCTCCTCAGAAACACACCTGGAGCTTTAGTCCAGGCTCAGAAACACACCTGGAGCTTTAGTCCAGGCTCAGAAACACACCTGGAGCTTTAGTCCAGGTTCTACGTCCTGATTTAATCCTGTTTTAGTCCTGTTTTAGTCCTGGTCCAGTCCTGTTTTAGTCCTGGTTCAGTCCTGGTTCAGTCCTGATTTAGTCCTGTTTTAGTCCTGTTTTAGTCCTGTTTTAGTCCTGTTTTAGTCCTGATTTAGTCCTGATTTAGTCAGGTTTTAGTCCGGATTTAGTCCTGCTTTACTCCTGGTTTAGTCCTGTTTTAGTCCTGGTTTAGTCCTGTTTTAGTCCTGCTTTACTCCTGGTTTAGTCCTGCTTTACTCCTGGTTTAGTCCTGTTTTAGTCCTGGTTTAGTCCTGTTTTAGTCCTGATTTAGTCCCGATTTAGTCCTGGTTTAGTGTCTGCTTTAGTCCTGTTTTAGTCCTGTTTTAGTCCTGTTTTAGTCCTGTTTTAGTCCCGTTTTAGTCCCGTTTTAGTCCTGTTTTAGTCCTGTTTTAGTCCTGTTTTACTCCTGGTTTAGTCCCGTTTTAGTCCCGTTTTAGTCCCAGTTTAGTCCTGATTTAGTCAGGTTTTAGTCAGGTTTTAGTCCGGATTTAGTCCTGCTTTACTCCTGGTTTAGTCCTGCTTTACTCCTGGTTTAGTCCTGTTTTAGTCCTGGTTTAGTCCTGTTTTAGTCCTGGTTTAGTCCTGTTTTAGTCCTGCTTTACTCCTGGTTTAGTCCCGTTTTAGTCCCGATTTAGTCCTGGTTTAGTCCTGATTTAGTCCTGATTTAGTCCTGGTTTAGTCCTGGTTTAGTCCTGCTTTACTCATGCTTTACTCCTGGTTTAGTCCCGTTTTAGTCCCGTTTTAGTCCCGTTTTAGTCCCGTTTTAGTCCTGGTTTAGTCCTGGTTTAGTCCCGATTTAGTCCCGGTTTAGTCCCGGTTTAGTCCCGGTTTAGTCCCGATTTAGTCCCGGTTTAGTCCCGGTTTAGTCCCGGTTTAGTCCCGATTTAGTCCCGATTTAGTCCCGGTTTAGTCCCGGTTTAGTCCCGGTTTAGTCCCGGTTTAGTCCCGGTTTAGTCCTGGTTTAGTCCTGGTTTAGTCCTGGTTTAGTTTCTGTTCTATATTTTGTCTGAGCCCAAAATAAGTTTTCTAAAAATAAATTGGACTAAATTAAACTTCACAGAACTGAAATATTCAAAGACAAAAACACAAATCTGTCTGCAGAGAGAGAGAGAGAGAGAGGGAGAGAGGAGGAGAGAGGAGAGGAGGAGAGAGGAGGAGGAGAGGAGAGGAGGAGGAGAGGAGAGGAGGAGAGAGGAGAGGAGGAGAGAGGAGAGGAGGAGAGAGAGGAGAGGAGGAGAGAGGAGAGGAGGAGAGAGGAGAGGAGGTGAGAGAGAGAGAGAGGAGAGGAGAGGAGGAGGAGAGGAGGAGAGAGAGGAGAGGAGGTGAGAGAGAGGAGAGGAGGAGAGGAGGAGAGAGGAGAGGAGGACAGAGAGAGATAGAGGAGAGGAGAGAGGAGGAGGAGAGGAGAGGAGGAGAGAGGAGAGGAGGAGAGAGGAGAGGAGGAGAGAGGAGGAGGAGAGAGAGGAGAGGAGGAGAGAGGAGAGGAGGTGAGAGAGAGAGAGAGGAGAGGAGGAGAGGAGAGGAGGAGGAGGAGAGGAGAGGAGGAGAGAGGAGAGGAGGACAGAGAGAGATAGAGGAGAGGAGAGAGGAGGAGAGAGGAGAGGAGGAGAGAGGAGAGGAGGAGAGAGGAGAGGAGGAGAGGAGAGAGGAGAGGAGGAGAGAGGAGAGGAGGTGAGAGAGAGAGAGGAGAGGAGGAGAGGAGAGGAGGAGGAGGAGAGGAGAGGAGGAGAGAGGAGAGGAGGAGAGGAGGAGAGAGGAGAGGAGGTGAGAGAGAGAGAGAGGAGAGGAGGAGAGGAGGAGAGAGAGGAGAGGAGGTGAGAGAGAGAGAGAGGAGAGGAGGAGAGGAGGAGAGGAGAAGAGAGAGAGGAGAGGAGGAGGAGGAGAGGAGGAGGAGAGAGGAGAGGAGGAGGAGAGGAGAGGAGGTGAGAGAGAGAGAGAGGAGAGGAGGAGAGAGAGAGGAGAGGAGGAGGAGGAGAGGAGGAGGAGAGAGGAGAGGAGGAGGAGAGGAGGAGAGAGAGAGAGAGGGGAGAGGAGGAGAGGAGAGAGAGAGAGAGGAGGAGAGAGGAGAGGAGGAGAGAGAGATGGAGGAGAGGGGAGAGGAGGAGGAGAGAGGAGTGGAGGAGAGAGGAGAGGAGAGGAGGAGAGAGAGAGATAGAGGAGAGAGGAGGAGGAGCGGAGAGGAGGAGGAGAGGTTAGAGGAGAGGAGGAGTGAGGGATGAGTGGAGCTCTTTGTGGAGGGAGTGATAGAATGGAGAGGAGGAGATGTTCCTTGGTCAAACAGGATGTGTGTGTGTGCACAGCTCAGAGCGATTACAGAAGCAAATGATAAACGAATAAAACCAAATGATAAACGGGTTTTCTCTCTCCATCCCTCTGTTCCTCTTTCGTTTTTCAGCTCGTGATAAAACCGACCCAGAATCCCCCTCTCCTCTTCCTCTTCTGTTTCTGTCAAAGTCCCTCCTCCTTCTCCTCCTCCTCCCTCCTCCTTCTTCTCCTCCTCCCTCCTTCTTCTCCTCCCTTCTTCTCTCCTTCTTCTCCCTCTTTCTTTTCTTCTTCTTCTTCTTCTTCTTCTTCTTCTTCTTCTTCTTCTTCTTCTTCTTCTTCCTCTTCTCCTCCTCCTTCTCTTCTCCTCCTCCTCCCTCCTTCTCCTCCTTCTCCTCCCTCCTTCTCTTCTCCTCTCCTCCTCCTCCCTCGTTCTTCTCTCCTCTTTTGTTTTTCTTTCGTCCTGTCGTTTCGTCACTTCTTAATCCTGTTTTCAGCGTGACTCAAACCTCAAGTGTCACATTTTAATCACAACACGAGAATTAAGAAACACGAGGAACTAAACCAGGACTAAACCAGGACTAAACCAGGACTAAACCAGGTCTAAACCAGGTCTAAACCAGGACTAAACCAGGACTAAACCAGGTCTAAACCAGGACTAAACCAGGACTAAACCAGGACTAAACCAGGACTAAACCAGGTCTAAACCAGGACTAAACCAGGACTAAACCAGGTCTAAACCAGGACTAAACCAGGACTAAACCAGGACTAAACCAGGACTAAACCAGGGCTAAACCAGGACTAAACCAGGTCTAAACCAGGTCTAAACCAGGACTAAACCAGGTCTAAATCAGGACTAAACCAGGACTAAACCAGGACTAAACCAGGACTAAACCAGGTCTAAACCAGGACTAAACCAGGACTAAACCAGGTCTAAACCAGGACTAAACCAGGACTAAACCAGGACTAAACCAGGGCTAAACCAGGGCTAAACCAGGACTAAACCAGGACTAAACCAGGACTAAACCAGGACTAAACCAGGACTAAACCAGGACTAAACCAGGACTAAACCAAGACTAAACCAGGACTAAACCAGGACTAAACCAGGACTAAACCAGGACTAAACCAGGACTAAACCAGGACTAAACCAGGTCTAAACCAGGACTAAACCAGGACTAAACCAGGACTAAACCAGGACTAAACCAAGACTAAACCAGGACTAAACCAAGACTAAACCAGGACTAAACCAGGGCTAAACCAGGACTAAACCAGGACTAAACCAGGACTAAACCAAGACTAAACCAGGACTAAACCAGGACTAAACCAGGTCTAAACCAGGACTAAACCAGGTCTAAACCAGGACTAAACCAGGACTAAACCAGGACTAAACCAGGTCTAAACCAGGACTAAACCAGGGCTAAACCAGGACTAAACCAGGTCTAAACCAGGACTAAACCCGGACTAAACCAGGACTAAACCAGGACTAAACCAGGTCTAAACCAGGTCTAAACCAGGACTAAACCAGGTCTAAACCAGGACTAAACCAGGACTAAACCAGGTCTAAACCAGGGCTAAACCAGGGCTAAACCAGGACTAAACCAGGTCTAAACCAGGACTAAACCAGGGCTAAACCAGGTCTAAACCAGGGCTAAACCAGGATTAAACCAGGGCTAAACCAGGACTAAACCAGGGCTAAACCAGGGCTAAACCAGGGCTAAACCAGGACTAAACCAGGACTAAACCAGGGCTAAACCAGGTCTAAACCAGGACTAAACCAGGACTAAACCAGGTCTAAACCAGGACTAAACCAGGGCTAAACCAGGTCTAAACCAGGTCTAAACCAGGGCTAAACCAGGACTAAACCAGGTCTAAACCAGGACTAAACCAGGGCTAAACCAGGGCTAAACCAGGACTAAACCAGGACTAAACCAGGACTAAACCAGGACTAAACCAGGTCTAAACCAGGACTAAACCAGGGCTAAACCAGGGCTAAACCAGGTCTAAACCAGGGCTAAACCAGGACTAAACCAGGACTAAACCAGGGCTAAACCAGGGCTAAACCAGGACTAAACCAGGACTAAACCAGGTCTAAACCAGGTCTAAACCAGGACTAAACCAGGTCTAAACCAGGTCTAAACCAGGACTAAACCAGGACTAAACCAGGTCTAAACCAGGACTAAACCAGGTCTAAACCAGGACTAAACCAGGACTAAACCAGGACTAAACCAGGGCTAAACCAGGTCTAAACCAGGTCTAAACCAGGACTAAACCAGGACTAAACCAGGTCTAAACCAGGACTAAACCAGGACTAAACCAGGACTAAACCAGGACTAAACCAAGTCTAAACCGGGACTAAACCGGGGCTAAACCAGGTCTAAACCAGGACTAAACCAGGACTAAACCAGGACTAAACCAGGTCTAAACCAGGACTAAACCAGGACTAAACCAGGACTAAACCAGGGCTAAACCAGGGCTAAACCAGGGCTAAACCAGGGCTAAACCAGGACTAAACCAGGTCTAAACCAGGTCTAAACCAGGTCTAAAC
>JAVJIX010000235.1:507500-527500 GCA_036785185.1 Paratrypauchen microcephalus | reverse complement strand
CCAGGACTATACCAGGACTATACCAGGACTAAACCAGGACTATACCAGGACTAAACCAGGACTAAACCAGGACTAAATCAGGACTAAACCAGGACTATACCAGGACTATACCAGGACTAAACCAGGACTATACCAGGACTATACCAGGACTATACCAGGACTAAACCAGGACTAAACCAGGACTATACCAGGACTATACCAGGACTATACCAGGACTAAACCAGGACTAAACCAGGACTATACCAGGACTATACCAGGACTATACCAGGACTATACCAGGACTAAACCAGGACTAAACCAGGACTAAACCAGGACTAAACCAGGACTAAACCAGGACTAAACCAGGACTATACCAGGACTATACCAGGACTAAACCAGGACTATACCAGGACTATACCAGGACTATACCAGGACTAAACCAGGACTATACCAGGACTATACCAGGACTAAACCAGGACTAAATCAGGACTAAACCAGGACTAAACCAGGACTATACCAGGACTATACCAGGACTATACCAGGACTATACCAGGACTAAACCAGGACTAAACCAGGACTAAACCAGGACTATACCAGGACTATACCAGGACTATACCAGGACTAAACCAGGACTATACCAGGACTAAACCAGGACTATACCAGGACTATACCAGGACTAAACCAGGACTAAACCAGGACTATACCAGGACTATACCAGGACTATACCAGGACTAAACCAGGACTAAACCAGGACTAAATCCGGTCTAAACAGTGGCTCCGTCCTTGGTGCACTGGTGTGTGATAATCTGGTCTAAAGTGGCTCTAGGACCCGGGGCTGGTCTCGGTCAGGCCTCGGTCAGGACTTTGTGGGATCTTTTTGTCTTCTTGTTGTTGTTGTGTGCACTTAAATGGAGCAGCAGCAGCATGCTAATCACATGCTAACCCCGTTAGCACTGTTGTCACAAAAGACGAATAAAGACAGAAAGAGTTTGAATGTCCACACTTCCTCTGAGCTCAGCGGGAGACCGGACCTGGTTCAGACCTGGTTTAGTCCTGGTTTGGTCCTGGTTTGGTCCTGGTTTAGTCCTGGTTTAGTCCTGGTTTGGTCCTGGTTTGGTCCTGGTTTAGTCTTGGTTTAGTCCTGGTTTAGTCCTGGTTTAGTCCTGGTTTGGTCCTGGTTTAGTCCTGGTTTGGTCCTGGTTTAGTCCTGGTTTGGTCCTGGTTTAGTCTTGGTTTAGTCCTGGTTTAGTCCTGGTTTAGTCCTGGTTTGGTCCTGGTTTAGTCCTGGTTTGGTCCTGGTTTAGTCCTGGTTTGGTCCTGGTTTGGTCCTGGTTTGGTCCTGGTTTGGTCCTGGTTTAGTCCTGGTTTAGTCCTGGTTTGGTCCTGGTTTAGTCCTGGTTTGGTCCTGGTTTAGTCCTGGTTTGGTCCTGGTTTGGTCCTGGTTTGGTCCTGGTTTGGTCCTGGTTTGGTCCTGGTTTAGTCCTGGTTTAGTCCTGGTTCAGTCCTGGTTCAGTCCTGGTTCAGTCCTGGTTCAGTCCTGGTCTAGTCCTGGTCTAGTCCTGGTCTAGTCCTGGTTTAGTCCTGGTTTAGTCCTGGTTTGGTCCTGGTTTGGTCCTGGTTTAGTCCTGGTTTAGTCCTGGTTTAGTCCTGGTTTGGTCCTGGTTTGGTCCTGGTTTAGTCCTGGTTTAGTCCTGGTCTAGTCCTGGTTTAGTCCTGGTCTCCAGGTGTGGTCTTTGGTCTTTGGGGTTTGGGGTTTTAATCCGTGACTTTAGAAACATGTTCAGGAGGATTAACAGAACAGGAGGAGGAGGAGGAGGAGGAGGAGGAGGAGGAGGAGGAGGAGGAGGAGGAGGAGGCAGTGTTCATGTTATAATACAATAATAGTGAAGTGTGGAGTTTAAAAACGCAGTGGAGCACTTCCTGTATCACCACATGATGACATCACAAGGTGGAACAGAGTGTTTTCAGTCTGACAGAAGAACTGTGCAGGTTTCTGTGTGAAACATGTGAATGAAAATCAACACAAGTCCAGGTCTGTTCGACTGAGACTAACCAGGACTAAACCAGGACTAAACCAGGACTAAACCAGGACTAGACCAGGACTGAACCAGGACTAAACAAGGACCAAACCAGGACTAAACCAGGACTAAACCAGGACTAGACCAGGACTAAACCAGGACTAAACCAGGACTAAACCAGGACCAAACAAGGACCAAACCAGGACTAAACCAGGACTAAACCAGGACTAGACCAGGACTAGACCAGGACTAGACCAGGACTAAACCAGGACTAAACCAGGACTAGACCAGGACTAGACCAGGACTAGACCAGGACTAGACCAGGACTAAACCAGGACTAGACCAGGACTAGACCAGGACTAGACCAGGACTAAACCAGGACTAAACCAGGACCAAACAAGGACCAAACCAGGACTAAACCAGGACTAAACCAGGACTAAACCAGGACTAGACCAGGACTAGACCAGGACTAGACCAGGACTAAACCAGGACTAAACCAGGACTAGACCAGGACTAGACCAGGACTAGACCAGGACTAGACCAGGACTAGACGAGGACTAGACGAGGACTAGACCAGGACTAAACCAGGACTAGACCAGGACTAGACCAGGTCTAGACCAGGTCTAGACCAGGTCTAGACCAGGACTAGACCAAATAATACAAGGATCCCTGTTGTTATCTGGACTGAACCAGGTCCATAACAGGTCCAGGCCCTGGACTGTCTCTGGACACGTCTAAGCCGCTATTCGCCTCTGGTCCAGTCTGTGGTCCAGATTCTGGTCTTGTCTCTGGTCTGGTCTCTGGTCTCTGGTCTGGTCTCTGGTCTCTGGTCTCTGGTCTGGTCTCTGGTCTGGTCTCTGGTCTCTGGTCTCTGGTCTGGTCTCTGGTCTGGTCCCTGGTCTCTGGTCTCTGGTCTCTGGTCTGGTCTCTGGTCTCTGGTCTGGTCTCTGGTCTGGTCTCTGGTCTGGTCCCTGGTCTCTGGTCTCTGGTCTGGTCTCTGGTCTGGTCCCTGGTCTCTGGTCTCTGGTCTGGTCTCTGGTCTGGTCCCTGGTCTCTGGTCTCTGGTCTGGTCTCTGGTCTGGTCTCTGGTCTCTGGTCTCTGGTCTGGTCTCTGGTCTCTGATCTCTGGTCTGGTCTCTGGTCTGGTCTCTGGTCTCTGGTCTCTGGTCTGGTCTCTGGTCTCTGGTCTCAGGTCTGGTCTCTGGTCTCTGGTCTCTGGTCTCTGGTCTCTGGTCTGGTCTCTGGTCTCTGGTCTCTGGTCTGGTCTCTGGTCTGGTCCCTGGTCTCTGGTCTCTGGTCTGGTCTCTGGTCTCTGGTCTCTGGTCTGGTCTGGTCTCTGGTCTGGTCCCTGGTCTCTGGTCTCTGGTCTGGTCTCTGGTCTCTGGTCTGGTCTCTGGTCTGGTCTCTGGTCTCTGGTCTCTGGTCTGGTCTCTGGTCTGGTCCCTGGTCTCTGGTCTCTGGTCTGGTCTCTGGTCTCTGGTCTCTGGTCTCTGGTCTGGTCTCTGGTCTGGTCCCTGGTCTCTGGTCTCTGGTCTGGTCTCTGGTCTCTGGTCTGGTCTCTGGTCTGGTCTCTGGTCTCTGGTCTCTGGTCTGGTCTCTGGTCTCTGGTCTGGTCTCTGGTCTGGTCTCTGGTCTCTGGTCTGGTCTCTGGTCTCTGGTCTGGTCTCTGGTCTCTGGTCTCTGGTCTCTGGTCTGGTCTCTGGTCTGGTCTCTGGTCTGGTCTCTGGTCTGGTCTCTGGTCTGGTCTCTGGTCTGGTCCCTGGTCTCTGGTCTCTGGTCTGGTCTCTGGTCTGGTCCCTGGTCTCTGGTCCCTGGTCTCTGGTCTCTGGTCTGGTCTCTGGTCCCTGGTCTCTGGTCTGGTCTCTGGTCTGGTCCCTGGTCTCTGGTCCCTGGTCCCTGGTCTCTGGTCCCTGGTCTCTGGTCTCTGGTCTGGTCTCTGGTCCCTGGTCTCTGGTCTCTGGTCTGGTCTCTGGTCCCTGGTCTCTGGTCTCTGGTCTGGTCTCTGGTCTGGTCCCTGGTCTCTGGTCCCTGGTCCCTGGTCTCTGGTCCCTGGTCTCTGGTCTCTGGTCTGGTCTCTGGTCTCTGGTCTGGTCTCTGGTCCCTGGTCTCTGGTCCCTGGTCTCTGGTCTCTGGTCTGGTCTCTGGTCCCTGGTCTCTGGTCTCTGGTCTGGTCTCTGGTCCCTGGTCTCTGGTCTGGTCTCTGGTCCCTGGTCTCTGGTCTCTGGTCTCTGGTCTCTGGTCCCTGGTCTCTGGTCTCTGGTCTCTGGTCTCTGGTCTCTGGTCTGGTCTCTGGTCTCTGGTCTCTGGTCTGGTCTCTGGTCCCTGGTCTCTGGTCCCTGGTCTCTGGTCTCTGGTCTGGTCTCTGGTCCCTGGTCTCTGGTCCCTGGTCTCTGGTCTCTGGTCTGGTCTCTGGTCCCTGGTCTCTGGTCCCTGGTCTCTGGTCTCTGGTCTCTGGTCCCTGGTCTCTGGTCCCTGGTCTCTGGTCTCTGGTCTCTGGTCTCTGGTCTCTGGTCTCTGGTCCCTGGTCTCTGGTCTCTGGTCTCTGGTCTGGTCTCTGGTCCCTGGTCTCTGGTCTCTGGTCTCTGGTCTCTGGTCCCTGGTCTCTGGTCTCTGGTCCCTGGTCTCTGGTCCCTGGTCTCTGGTCTCTGGTCTCTGGTCTGGTCCCTGGTCTCTGGTCTCTGGTCTCTGGTCTCTGGTCCCTGGTCCCTGGTCTCTGGTCTCTGGTCCCTGGTCTCTGGTCCCTGGTCTCTGGTCTGGTCCCTGGTCTCTGGTCTCTGGTCCCTGGTCTCTGGTCTCTGGTCCCTGGTCTCTGGTCTCTGGTCTCTGGTCCCTGGTCCCTGGTCTCTGGTCCCTGGTCTCTGGTCTCTGGTCTCTGGTCTCTGGTCTGGTCTCTGGTCTCTGGTCTCTGGTCTGGTCTCTGGTCTGGTCTGGTCTGGTCTCTGGTCTCTGGTCTGGTCTGGTCTGGTCTCTGGTCTCTGGTCTGGTCTCTGGTCTGGTCTCTGGTCTCTGGTCTGGTCTCTGGTCTGGTCTCTGGTCTGGTCCCTGGTCTCTGGTCTGGTCTCTGGTCTCTGGTCTCTGGTCTGGTCTCTGGTCTGGTCCCTGGTCTCTGGTCTCTGGTCTGGTCTCTGGTCTCTGGTCTCTGGTCTGGTCTCTGGTCTCTGGTCTGGTCTCTGGTCTCTGGTCTGGTCCCTGGTCCCTGGTCTCTGGTCTCTGGTCTCTGGTCTCTGGTCTGGTCTCTGGTCTGGTCTCTGGTCTGGTCTCTGGTCTCTGGTCTCTGGTCTCTGGTCTCTGGTCTGGTCTCTGGTCTCTGGTCTCTGGTCTGGTCTCTGGTCTCTGGTCTCTGGTCTCTGGTCTCTGGTCTGGTCTCTGGTCTCTGGTCTCTGGTCTCTGGTCTCTGGTCTGGTCTCTGGTCTCTGGTCTCTGGTCTGGTCTCTGGTCTGGTCTGGTCTCTGGTCTGGTCTCTGGTCTCTGGTCTGGTCTCTGGTCTCTGGTCTGGTCTCTGGTCTCTGGTCTGGTCTCTGGTCTGGTCTCTGGTCTGGTCTCTGGTCTGGTCCCTGGTCCCTGGTCTCTGGTCTCTGGTCTCTGGTCTCTGGTCTCTGGTCTGGTCTGGTCTCTGGTCTGGTCTCTGGTCTCTGGTCTCTGGTCTGGTCTCTGGTCTGGTCTCTGGTCTGGTCTCTGGTCTCTGGTCTCTGGTCTCTGGTCTCTGGTCTGGTCTCTGGTCTCTGGTCTCTGGTCTGGTCTCTGGTCTGGTCTCTGGTCTCTGGTCTCTGGTCTCTGGTCTCTGGTCTTGGTCTGGTCTCTGGTCTCTGGTCCGGTCTCTGGTCTCTGGTCTCTGGTCTCTGGTCTGGTCTCTGGTCTCTGGTCTGGTCTCTGGTCTCTGGTCTCTGGTCTCTGGTCTGGTCTGGTCTCTGGTCTGGTCTGGTCTCTGGTCTGGTCTCTGGTCTGGTCTCTGGTCTGGTCTCTGGTCTGGTCTCTGGTCTCTGGTCTGGTCTCTGGTCTGGTCCCTGGTCTCTGGTCTGGTCTCTGGTCTGGTCTCTGGTCTGGTCTCTGGTCTCTGGTCTGGTCTCTGGTCTCTGGTCTGGTCTCTGGTCTGGTCCCTGGTCTGGTCTCTGGTCTGGTCTCTGGTCTCTGGTCTGGTCTCTGGTCTGGTCCCTGGTCTGGTCTCTGGTCTCTGGTCCCTGGTCTGGTCCCTGGTCTGGTCTCTGGTCTGGTCTCTGGTCTGGTCTCTGGTCTGGTCTCTGGTCTGGTCTCTGGTCTCTGGTCTCTGGTCTGGTCTCTGGTCTGGTCTCTGGTCTGGTCTCTGGTCTCTGGTCTGGTCTCTGGTCTCTGGTCTCTGGTCTGGTCTCTGGTCTGGTCTCTGGTCTCTGGTCTGGTCTCTGGTCTCTGGTCTCTGGTCTGGTCTCTGGTCTGGTCTCTGGTCTGGTCTCTGGTCTGGTCTCTGGTCTCTGGTCTGGTCTCTGGTCTGGTCTCTGGTCTCTGGTCTGGTCTCTGGTCTGGTCTCTGGTCTCTGGTCTGGTCTCTGGTCTCTGGTCTCTGGTCTGGTCTCTGGTCTAGTCTCTGGTCTCTGGTCTGGTCTCTGGTCTCTGGTCTCTGGTCTGGTCTCTGGTCTGGTCTCTGGTCTGGTCCCTGGTCTCTGGTCTCTGGTCCAGGGGGAGGTGGGACTCCTGAGCCCAGATTCGGTGCATGGTTTTGGGGCGTCAGATATCAGAGGTGCCCCTGAGCTCTGGAGCAGACGACAGCTGTGAGGCTCCAACAGCTGTTAGACCGGTTTAAGAGTTTAGTCCTGGTTTAGTCCTGGTTTAGTTCTGGTCTAAACCACGTCAGTGCCTCAAACGGTCCTGGTTCAGTTCCGCTTTAGACCTGGTGTAGACCTGGTTCAGTCCTGGTTCAGTCTTGGTCTACAGCAGGACTGGGACTCTGTTAGGTCCGTGGTCTGGTCCCAGGTCTGGTCCGTGGTCTGGTCCGTGGTCTGGTCCGTGGTCTGGTCCGTGGTCTGGTCCGTGGTCTGGTCCCAGGTCTGGTCCGTGGTCTGGTCCGTGGTCTGGTCCCAGGTCTGGTCCCAGGTCTGGTCCCAGGTCTGGTCCCAGGTCTGGTCCCAGGTCTGGTCCGTGGTCTGGTCCGTGGTCTGGTCCCAGGTCTGGTCCCAGGTCTGGTCCGTGGTCTGGTCCCAGGTCTGGTCCCAGGTCTGGTCCCAGGTCTGGTCCGTGGTCTGGTCCCATCTGGTGTCTCAGATCTGGGTCAGGACCAGATCACGTGAGATTAAAGGAGCTGAATCTGGATTATCAGAGACACACAAATGACAAACGGACATTTGGTTACTCTGATTTTCACACTTTAGTCCTGGTTTGGTCCTGGTTTGGTCCTGGTTTGGTCCTGGTTTGGTCCTGGTTTGGTCCTGGTTTAGTCCTGGTTTGGTCCTGGTTTGGTCCTGGTTTGGTCCTGGTTTGGTCCTGGTTTGGTCCTGGTTTGGTCCTGGTTTAGTCCTGGTTTGGTCCTGGTTTGGTCCTGGTTTAGTCCTGGTTTAGTCCTGGTTTAGTCCTGGTTTAGTCCTGGTTTAGTCCTGGTTTAGTCCTGGTTTGGTCCTGGTTTGGTCCTGGTTTAGTCCTGGTTTAGTCCTGGTTTAGTCCTGGTTTAGTCCTGGTTTAGTCCTGGTTTGGTCCTGGTTTAGTCCTGGTTCGGTCCTGGTTCGGTCCTGGTTCGGTCCTGGTTCGGTCCTGGTTTAGTCCTGGTTTAGTCCTGGTTTAGTCCAGGAAGCTCTGCTCTGTGGTTTGGGGGACACTTTGAGGCCAAAATTTTGAGAGACACAAAAACTCTAAAACTCCAGCTATTTTTAAAATACAAGTAACAGCTCCTCTTTTCTCCTCCTCTCCTCCTCCTCTGCTCTTCCTCCTCTCCTCCTCCTCTGCTCTTCCTCCTCTCCTCCTCCTCCTCTGCTCTTCCTCTCCTCTTCCTCCTCTCCTCCTCCTCTTCCTCCTCTTTTCTCCTCCTCTCCTCCTCCTTCCTCTCTTCCTCCTCTTCTCCTCCTCTCCTCCTCCTCTTTTCTCCTCCTCTTTTCTCCTCCTCTCCTCCTCCTTCCTCTCTTCCTCCTCTCCTCCTCCTGTCCTCCTCCTCTCAGTTGTAGTTTGTGGGTTCAGTGTGAAGTGGGTCAGTGGGGTCGGGGGGGTAAAAGTTTGAATGAGAGAAATGGGGGGGGGGGGGGGGGTGCATTCTTCACCCTCCCCACCTCCCCTCCTCCCTCCCTCCTCTCCTCGGGTGAAGTGAATCTGTTCTTTCGTTCTTTCAGGTTTCTCTTTAGCTTCTCGTGTTTATCCGTGAGCGTCGCCTGAATGTCTAATGAGTCATTCAGGTCCAAACTGGGTCTGTTCTGAGGAGCAGAGATTTCACGGGCCAAATGTGGGCTAAACGTGGGCTAAACGTGGGTCAAATGTGGGCTAAACGTGGGCTAAATGTGGGCCAAATGTGGGCTAAACGTGGGCTAAACGTGGGCTAAACGTGGGCTAAACGTGAGCTAAACGTGGGCTAAACATGAGGTAAAAATGGGCCAAACATGGGCTAAACATGGCCCACATATGAGCTAAACATGAGCTAAACATGGGCCAAATATGAGCTAAACGTGAGCTAAACATGGGCCAAACGTGAGCTAAATGTGATTTTTAAAGTGAGCTAAACATGGGCCAAATGTGAGCTAAACGTGGGCTAAAAGTGAGCTAAACATGGGCCAAATGTGGGCTAAACGTGAGTTAAACATGGGCTCAACATGGGCCAAACGTGAGCTAAACGTGGGCCAAACATGAGCTAAACATGGGCCAAATGTGGGCTAAACGTGAGCTAAACATGGGCTAACATGGGCCAAACGTGGGCTAAACGTGAGCTAAACATGGGCCAAATGTGGGCCAAATATGGGCTAAACGTGAGCTAAACATGGGCTAAACATGGGCCAAACGTGAGCCAAGCGTGGGCCAAACATGAGCTTAACGTGAGCTAAACATGGGCCAAACGTGAGCTAAACATGGGCTAAATATGGGCCAAATATGAGCTAAACGTGAGCTAAACATGGGCCAAACATGAGCTAAACGTGAGCTAAACATGGGCCAAACGTGAGCTAAATGTGAGCTTAAAGTGAGCTAAACATGGGCCAAACGTGAGCTAAACATAGGTTAAACATGGGCCAAATGTGGGCTAAACGTGAGCTAAACATGGGCCAAACATGGGCTAAACATGGGCCAAATGTGGGGTAAACGTGAGCTAAACATGGGCCAAATGTGAGCTAAACGTGGGCCAAACATGAGCTAAACATGGGCTGAACATGGGCTAAACATGGGCCGAACATGGGCTAAACATGGGCCAAATGTGGGCCAAAAGTGAGCTAAACATAGGCTAAACATGGGCCAAATGTGGGCTAAACGTGAGCTAAACATGGGCCAAACATGGGCTAAACATGGGCCAAATGTGGGGTAAACGTGAGCTAAACATGGGCTAAACATGGGCCAAATGTGAGCTAAACGTGGGCCAAACATGAGCTAAACATGGGCCGAACACGGGCCAAACGTGGGCTAAACCTGAGCTAAACATGGGCTGAACATGGGCTAAACATGGGCCGAACATGGGCTAAACATGGGCCAAATGTGGGCTAAACGTGAGCTAAACATGGCCCAAACGTGAGCTAAACATAGGGCCAAATATGAGACAAACGTGAGCTAAATGTGGGCTAAACGTGAACTAGACATGGGTCAAACGTGAGCTTAACATTGGCCAAACATGAGCCACGCATTGGCTAAACGTGAGCTAAAGGATGGGTCAACAAAAGGACAGGAGCACATATTGTCCAAAACTGTCTGCTTTAGTCCTGGTTTAGTCCTGGTTTGGTCCTGTTTTGGTCCTGTTTTGGTCCTGGTTTAGTCCTGGTTTGGTCCTGGTTTAGACCTGGTTTAGACCTGGTTTAGTCCTGGTTTGGTCCTGGTTTAGACCTGGTTTAGACCTGGTTTGGTCCTGGTTTAGACCTGGTTTAGACCTGGTTTGGTCCTGGTTTAGACCTGGTTTAGACCTGGTTTGGTCCTGGCTTAGTCCTGGTTTAGACCTGGTTCAGTCAGAGCTCTTGTTTCTGAAGTCAGTTTAGATCAGTATTGTGATTTAAAATGTCACAAACAGACGGATCCTCAAGGGTCAGACTGTTTAAGGTCTGTTTAACCTCCGTCACATTTTCAGTGCGTTATGTGTTTTTTGTGAATGAGTTGTGTGTTTTTTGTGAATGAGCTGCTGTGGTCCTGTGATAGTGAATACTGTTGTTGTGTCCTTGGGCAGGACACTTTGTTCACATGTGAATCCTGAGCCGGTATCTGGAGTGTTTACAGAGGCTCTTATCACTGACCCTGGGTCCGGATCCAGATCCGGATCCAGCTCCGACCTCGCTCCGGCTTTATTTACACTTTTGTCCATCAGACTCACTTTTCCCACCCTCCTGTAGTAGTAGTAGTTTCTGTAGTAGCAGTAGTAGTAGTTTCTGTAGTAGTAGTTTCTATAGTAGCAGTAGTAGCAGTAGCAGTAGTAGCAGTAGTAGCAGTAGTAGTTTCTGTAGCAGCAGTAGTAGTAGTAGTAGTAGTAGTAGTAGTAGCAGTAGTAGTAGTAGTTTCTGTAGTAGCAGTAGCAGCAGTAGCAGTAGCAGTAGTAGTAGTAGCAGTAGTAGTAGTAGCAGTAGTAGTAGCAGTAGTAGTAGTAGTTTCTGTAGTAGCAGTAGCAGCAGTAGCAGTAGCAGTAGTAGTAGTAGCAGTAGTAGTAGCAGCAGTAGCAGTAGCAGCAGCAGTAGTAGTAGTAGCAGTAGTAGTAGCAGCAGTAGCAGTAGCAGTAGTAGTAGTAGCAGTAGTAGTAGTAGCAGTAGTAGTAGCAGCAGCAGTAGTAGTAGCAGCAGTAGTAGTAGTAGCAGCAGTAGTAGTAGTAGTAGCAGTAGTAGCAGTAGTAGTAGTAGTAGCAGCAGTAGTAGCAGTAGTAGTAGTTGCAGTAGTAGTAGTAGCAGTAGTAGCAGCAGTAGTAGTAGTAGCAGCAGTAGTAGCAGTAGTAGTAGTTGCAGTAGTAGTAGTTGCAGTAGTAGTAGTAGTAGTAGTAGCAGCAGTAGTAGCAGTAGTTGTAGTAGTAGTTGCAGTAGTAGTAGCAGTAGTAGTAGTAGCAGCAGCAGTAGTTGTAGTAGTAGCAGCAGTAGTAGCAGTAGTTGTAGTAGTAGTAGCAGTAGTAGCAGTAGCAGCAGTAGTAGTAGTAGTAGTAGCAGTAGTTTCTGTAGTAGTAGTAGTAGTAGTAGTAGCAGTAGTAGTAGTAGTAGTAGTAGTAGTAGCAGTAGTTTCTGTAGTAGTAGTAGTAGCAGTAGTAGCAGTAGCAGCAGTAGTAGTAGTAGTAGTAGCAGTAGTTTCTGTAGTAGTAGTAGTAGTAGTAGTAGTAGTAGTAGTAGTAGTAGTAGTAGTAGTAGTAGTAGTAGTAGTAGTAGTAGTAGTAGTAGTAGTAGTAGCAGTAGTTTCTGTAGTAGTAGTAGTAGTAGTAGCAGTAGTAGTAGTTGTTTCTGTAGTAGTAGCAGTAGTAGTAGTAGTAGTAGTAGCAGTAGTAGTAGTAGTAGTAGTAGTTTCTGTAGTAGCAGAGATGAGCCGATATGGATTTTTGGAGTTGAAGTTGTACTAACGATCTCTTGACTCACCAGAGTGGAGTTTTTGTCGTCACGGTAACGGCGACAGCATGCTAACGGCACACTTCCTGATTAGGACTCGTTCTGACCTCCAGACCTCCTTTATAACGTTTGTCTGAAAAACGTGGCCTCCACAGTTCACACGAGAAAAGACGAGACTCACAAAGAGTCGAGATTTAAATAAAATCCTGTTTTTGTTTTTGTTTCAGACGAGCTGGTTCAGGATGACGAGCGTCTGTGCGCCGCTCACATCAGCTCAGAACTCCAGAGACACTTCGCCTTCAGACCAGGTACTAAACCAGGACTAAACCAGGACTAAACCAGGACTAGACCAGGACTAGACCAGGACTAGACCAGGACTAGACCAGGACTAGACCAGGACTAGACCAGGACTAAACCAGGACTAAACCAGGACTAAACCAGGACTAGACCAGGACTAGACCAGGACTAGACCAGGACTAAACCAGGACTAAACCAGGACTAAACCAGGACTAGACCAGGACTAGACCAGGACTAAACCAGGACTAAACCAGGACTAGACCAGGACTAGACCAGGACTAAACCAGGACTAGACCAGGACTAGACCAGGACTAGACCAGGACTAGACCAGGACTAAACCAGGACTAAACCAGGACTAGACCAGGACTAGACCAGGACTAGACCAGGACTAGACCAGGACTAAACCAGGACTAGACCAGGACTAGACCAGGACTAGACCAGGACTAAACCAGGACTAAACCAGGACTAAACCAGGACTAAACCAGGACTAAACCAGGACTAAACCAGGACTAGACCAGGACTAAACCAGGACTAGACCAGGACTAGACCAGGACTAGACCAGGACTAAACCAGGACTAGACCAGGACTAAACCAGGACTAAACCAGGACTGAACCAGGACTAAACCAGGACTAAACCAGGACTGAACCAGGACTGAACCAGGACTAAAGCAGGACTGAACCAGGACTAAACCAGGACTGAACCAGGACTAAACCAGGACTAAACCAGGATTAAAGCAGGATTAAACCAGGACTAAACCAGGACTAAACCAGGACTAAACCAGGACTAAACCAGGACTAAACCAGGATTAAAGCAGGACTAAACCAGGACTAAACCAGGACTAAACCAGGACTAAACCAGGACTAAACCAGGATTAAAGCAGGACTAAAGCAGGACTAAAGCAGGACTAAAGCAGGACTAAAGCAGGACTAAACCAGGACTAAACCAGGACTGAACCAGGACTAAACCAGGACTGAACCAGGACTAGACCAGGACTAAAGCAGGACTGAACCAGGACTAAACCAGGACTGAACCAGGACTAAAGCAGGATTAAAGCAGAACTAAAGCAGGACTAGACCAGGACTAAACCAGAACTAAACCAGGACTAAGGCAGGACCCAAAGTAATAACATTTTCCATGGAGAAAAGCGTTTGTCAGACCCTTTACAGAAAAGTTCCACAGTGCGGCTTTATGTTCTTGTGTCTGTTTGTGACTGAAATGTCCTGACCGGGTTAACCCCGGGTTAATCCAATCGTCTCGTGTCCGAAAACACCTCCGTCTGAAAATGTCGTTTACGCTGAACAAACGGAGGTGACGTAACCGCGGCAACGCCACAGGGACTCATTACGTAACATTTTTATTCAGAATTAAAATGTGATGTGGATTATATTTAATCTGTGTCTGAGTTCTCAAATCTAAACCAGGACTAAACCGGACTAAACCAGGACTAAACCAAGACTAGACCAGAACTACACCAGGACTAGACCAGGACTAAACCAGGACTACACCAGGACTAGACCAGGACTAAACCAAGGACTAAACCCGTACTAAACCAGGACTAGACCAGGACTAAACCAAGGACTAAACCCGTACTAGACCAGGACTAGACCAGGACTAAACCAAGGACTAAACCCGTACTAGACCAGGACTAGACCAGGACTAAACCGGGACTAGACCAGGACTAGACCAGGACCAGACCACGAACTAGACCAGGACTAAACCGGAACTAGACCAGGACTAAACCAAGACTAGACCAGGAACTAAATCAGGGCTAGACCAGGAACTAGACCAGTACTACACCAGGACTAGACCAGGACTAAACCGGAACTAGACCAGGAACTAAATTGGGACTAGACCAGGAACTAAATCAGGACTAGACCAGGACTAGACCAGGACTAGATCAGGACTAGACCAGGACTAAACCAGGACCAGGACTAGACCAGGACTAGACCAGGACTAGACCAGGACTAGACCAGGACTAGACCAGGACTAGACCAGGACTAAACCAGGACCAGGACTAGACTAGGACTAGCCGCTCCTCTCGAGTCTCTGATCGTCGTCGGTGGAGTTTAAAGTTTCAGACGGACTTAAATAATTGAGTGGTGTTTGTTTGCGTCGTCATGGAAACAGGAGTTGGCTGTATCTGGGTCACCGCGGGCGCCATTTTGAGGACCTCTCACCTCGAATGAGTTTATTTTTGAATTGTCTTCAGATTTAGAGTGCGATCAATAATATAATTTAAATAGAATAAATACCGGGAGGGCATCTGACGCGTTTGTGCTCTGTGTTTCAGGAGGGCGGGGTCTGAGCGGAGGACCCATCATCATTTTCCCAGAATTCCCAGATTTCCACGAAATTCAAGAAGAAGAACTTTGCAATGTACTCACCTACCTCACCTCAATACACAGGTACTAAACCAGAACTAAACCAGGACTAAACCAGGACTGAACCAGGACTAAACCAGGACTAAACCAGAACTAAACCAGGACTGAACCAGGACTGAACCAGGACTGAACCAGAACTGAACCAGAACTGAACCAGGACTAAACCAGGACTAAACCAGGACTAAACCAGGACTAAACCAGAACTGAACCAGAACTAAACCAGGACTAAACCAGAACTAAACCAGGACTAAACCAGGACTAAACCAGGACTGAACCAGGACTGAACCAGGACTGAACCAGGACTAAACCAGGACTAAACCAGAACTAAACCAGGACTAAACCAGGACTAAACCAGAACTAAACCAGAACTGAACCAGAACTAAACCAGGACTAAACCAGAACTAAACCAGAACTAAACCAGGACTAAACCAGGACTGAACCAGGACTGAACCAGGACTGAACCAGGACTAAACCAGGACTAAACCAGAACTAAACCAGGACTAAACCAGAACTAAACCAGAACTAAACCAGGACTAAACCAGGACTGAACCAGGACTGAACCAGAACTAAACCAGGACTAAACCAGGACTAAACTAGAACTAAACCAGAACTAAACCAGAACTAAACCAGGACTGAACCAGGACTAAACCAGGACTAAACCAGGACTAAACCAGGACTGAACCAGGACTAAACTAGAACTAAACCAGGACTAAACCAGAACTAAACCAGAACTAAACCAGGACTTGATTTTTTCTCAAATCTGTGGGAAAGTGAATGTAAAGTTTTCCTTCTGGAACATGTGCGTGGTCTCTGTTGATCTCCATGGAAACGGGAGCTGTATAAATGAAGCTCCGCCCCCGTCCCTGGAGGCTGCCTCCTATTGGCTGAACCGGTCTGGTCTAATCTGTGCCGCAGCAGCTGCACCGGCACTGGCGCCACAGAGGAGAACCGTTCAGAACTGTCCACAAGAGGGCAGCACCGCATCAGAGTTCACCTCAAGCACTGAGCTGCTCCTGTCTGCTCCTCCTGTCTGCTCCTGTCTGCTCCTCCTGTCTGCTCCTCCTGTCTGCTCCTGTCTGCTCCTCCTCTCTGCTCCTCCTGTCTGCTCCTCCTCTCTGCTCCTCGTGTCTGCGCCTCCGGCCTGCTCCTGTCTGCTCCTCCTGTCTGCTCCTCCTGTCTGCTCCTGTCTGCTCCTCCTGCCTGCTCCTGTCTGCTCCTCCTGTCTGCTCCTCCTCTCTGCTCCTCCTGCCTGCTCCTCCTGTCTGCTCCTGTCTGCTCCTCCTCTCTGCTCCTCCTGTCTGCTCCTCCTGCCTGCTCCTGTCTGCTCCTGTCTGCTCCTCCTGTCTGCTCGTGTCTGCTCCTGTCTGCTCCTCCTCTCTGCCCCTCCTCTCTGCTCCTCCTGTCTGCTCCTCCTCTCTGCTCCTCCTCTCTGCTCCTCCTGTCTGCTCCTGTCTGCTCCTCCTCTCTGCTCCTCCTGTCTGCTCCTCCTGTCTGCTCCTCCTGCTCCTGTCTGCTGCTCCTCCTCTCTCCTCCTCCTGTCTGCTCTTCCTGTCTGCTCCTCCTGCCTGCTCCTGTCTCCTCCTCCTGCCTGCTCCTTTCTGCTCCTCCTGTCTCCTCCTCCTCTCTGCTCCTCCTGCCTGCTCCTCCTGTCTGCTCCTGTCTGCTCCTCCTCTCTGCTCCTCCTGTCTGCTCCTCCTGCCTGCTCCTGTCTGCTCCTGTCTGCTCCTCCTCTCTGCTCCTCCTCTCTCCTCCTCCTGTCTGCTCCTGTCTGCTCCGTCTGCTCCTCCTGCCTGCTCCTCCTGTCTGCTCCTCCTGCCTGCTCCTGTCTGCTCCTCCTGTCTGCTCCTCCTGTCTGCTCCTCCTCTCTGCTCCTCCTGTCTGCTCCTCCTGCTCCTGTCTGCTGCTGCTCCTCTCTCCTCCTCCTGTCTTCTCCGTCTGCTCCTCCTGCCTGCTCCTCCTGTCTGCTCCGTCTGCTCCTCCTGTCTGCTCCTCCTGCTCCTGTCTGCTGCTGCTCCTCTCTCCTCCTCCTGTCTGCTCCGTCTGCTCCTCCTGCCTGCTCCTCCTGTCTGCTCCGTCTGCTTCTCCTGTCTGCTCCTCCTGTCTGCTCCTCCTCTCTGCTCCTCCTGTCTGCTCCTCCTGCTCCTGTCTGCTGCTGCTCCTCTCTCCTCCTCCTGTCTGCTCCGTCTGCTCCTCCTGCCTGCTCCTCCAGTCTGCTCCTTTTTTTTTAACATTCATATTAATTATTCATTATTTTCTTGCATATAAACCAGGACTGAACCAGGTCTAAACCAGATCTAAACTGGGTCTAAACCAGATCTAAACCAGGACTAAACCAGGTCCAGTTTTCTTTCCTTTTTCCAAATGAATCCACACTCTCCTCTCCTCCTCCTGATCCTCCTCTCTCTCTCCTCCGTCCATCCCGCTGTCATGGCGTCCTGGCGTTTCCTGCCGTTCCTTTTTTTCTCCGGCTCATCCCCCACTCTCCCCGTCCCGCGCTGCGATTGGCCGAGCGGAGCCAGCAGTCCCGGGAATCCTGCGCTGTGATTGGCCGCTCGCACACAGTGCTGCCGGGGGTGGGGAGAGAGAGAACGAGGAGGAGGAGGAGGAGGAGGAGAGGATGAAATGATGCGGTAAAGATGGAAAACGCCAAAGAAATCAAACGGCTAAACCAAAAACGCCAAACTGAACCATGATAGCGGAATTCAACAGCGTTACAACTGGAATTTTGGGAATTTTTTGTAATTTTTCTCCAGATTCCTGATTGGATGTGAGCTGGAGACCGCAGAGGTGAAGCATCAGCAACCATTGGAAAACCTGTTATGAAAATGGGAATATAACAATTTTTTTTAAACAATTTCATCTCGGAATTACACATTTTTAAATCGTTTTGGTGAAATTTTAGAAGGACTGAAGATTTTTTTGAGTCGTTAGTGAATTTATATATTTTTTTCCTTGGATAACCTCACCTGCCTGTGTTTGGATTAACGCAAGAAACGGCAATTTTAAGATTTTTTTGGTTGGACTTTTCAAATTTTCATAATTTCCTCGTCAAATTGTTGGATTTGAAAAGAGGATGGCTTAATCGTTTGAGGTATACCTTTGTTTTGTGTGAAGGTTAATGCTTTGTGAATTAAATAAAAAAATAATTGAGTCATTTTAAATGTTACCTTTATTTATTTTGAAATTTTAGACCAAATTTTCACGCAATTTTTTGTTGACGTAAAAAAAAATATAGATTTAGCTCAAACATTTAATATTCTAATATTGATTTGTAAATTTGAGATTAAAAATAAAAAATTGTAGAGATTTTTTAGAATTTTTTTACTTAATTACAACAGGAAAATTGTGCATATTTAATATTTAGATTTAAATGTTTTGTGACAATGAAATTTACTTAAGCAGCTTGTTGACATCACAAAATTATGGATTTAGCTCAAACATATTTATTTAATATTCTAACATTGGTTTGTAAATTGAGGGATTAAAACTAAAAATTTGTAGAGATTTTTTAGAATTTTTTTACTTAATTAAAACAGGAAAATAGTGCATAATTAATATTAAGGTTTACATGCTTCAGTGACAAATTTGTTTGGGCCATTTTCTAGCAGGAAACCTTGTGTATTGTGAAAATTTTGATTTTAATTTCCCTTTAATAATAATAGGAAAAAAATGAAGGAAATTTGTATTAAATCCTACAATTTTATGGTTAATTTCAAAACATTTTCTGCTCCTGTTGTGTCGTTTCCTCGTCACACACATTTAAGACAAAATTTTTTGCTAATTTCTGGCACATTTAAACATTTTTGTGGAGAATGTTTGTGGATCATTTCACCTCCAGATGGTTTTTCATGTTTGGCTTAATTTAAAATAATAAAATTGATTGAGTCCGATAATATTCCCACAGTTGATCCGTATTTATCCGTAAACATGTGCGCCGCCGACATTTTCACAACAAACCGCAACAGAACGCGGCGCCAGGGTTTCCATAGCAACACAGGAAATTGGCACAGACCGGCTAAAATGCCTAATTAGCCTAATTTAGACCTGGTTCAGTCCTGGTTTAGTCCTGGTTCAGTCCTGGTTTAGTCCTGGTTCAGTCCTGGTTCAGTCCTGGTTTAGTCCTGGTTCAGTCTTGGTTTAGTCCTGGTTCAGTCCTGGTTTAGTCCTGGTTCAGTCCTGGTTTAGACCTGGTTCAGTCCTGGTTCAGTCTTGGTTTAGTCCTGGTTTAGTCCTGGTTTAGTCCTGGTTCAGTCCTGGTTCAGTCCTGGTTCAGTCTTGGTTTAGTCCTGGTTCAGTCCTGGTTCAGTCTTGGTTTAGTCCTGGTTCAGTCCTGGTTTAGTCCTGGTTCAGTCTTGGTTTAGTCTTGGTTTAGTCCTTGTTTAGTCCTTGTTCAGTCTTGGTTCAGTCTTGGTTCAGTCCTGGTTCAGTCTTGGTTTAGTCCTGGTTCAGTCCTGGTTTAGTCCTGGTTCAGTCTTGGTTTAGTCCTGGTTCAGTCCTGGTTTAGTCCTGGTTTAGACCTGGTTCAGTCCTGGTTCAGTCCTGGTTCAGTCTTGGTTTAGTCTTGGTTTAGTCCTGGTTCAGTCCTGGTTTAGTCCTGGTTCAGTCTTGGTTTAGTCCTGGTTCAGTCCTTGTTTAGTCCTGGTTTAGTCCTGGTTCAGTCTTGGTTTAGTCCTGGTTCAGTCCTGGTTCAGTCCTGGTTTAGTCCTGGTTTAGTCCTGGTTTAGTCCTGGTTCAGTCCTGGTTCAGTCCTGGTTCAGTCGTGTTCCATTTGTTTCCATGGAGATGTTGTTGGCCGTTATATTCTGTCTCCCTGGAGAATGTTCCGAAGTATGGCT
Organism: Paratrypauchen microcephalus; assembly: GCA_036785185.1. Lineage (NCBI taxonomy): Eukaryota > Metazoa > Chordata > Actinopteri > Gobiiformes > Gobiidae > Paratrypauchen > Paratrypauchen microcephalus. The sequence goes on along the minus strand of JAVJIX010000235.1, from coordinate 508,343 downwards.
TTAACTTTCTTTTTCCATGGAGTCCTACAGCTGACAGAAAGTTACAGATTTAAATATATTTCTTTATATTTCCACAGTATTTAAATATATTTCTTTATATTTCCACAGTATGTACATACATTTCTTTGTATTTAAATGTATTTAAATATATTTCTCTGTGTTCCAGCGCGGCGTCTGGAGGCCTGGGCTTCATCCTGGTCATCGACAGACGACTGGACCGATGGGCGGCAGTCAAGAGCACGCTGCTACGGATCGCAGTAAGGGTCAAAATACACAACTGCAGTGTACTGTGGGTTAGACCTTGTACTGGTTTACACCTGACTATATCACAAGTGAGACGCCACCTTCGAAATATCTCGTAGTGGAGGTGTGCTTTACGATCGGTCCCTGGAGTGGTCAGTCTCTATTTGTGTTTTTATTTGGAACAAGTTTGTCTTTTGTTTCAGATTATTCTGAATATTTATTTATACATTTTTCACATTTAAATTTTTTTTCCGCAAATGTCTAAATTTCATGTTTGTCATTTCATTTAGTTTGTGATTTTAATGACCCCGTGTCTCGTGCCCCTCACAGCTGTCGTCCATGTGCTAACACCGTTTAGCATGTCGGCATATGTTAATATATGCTAATGATATGCTAATGAGACATGATTATAATAATGAGCTTTGGATTACTGCAGGATTTAATTAACTCTGATGTGTTACTGAAATTTTTACAGAAATATTGAAATTTGGATCACATTTTTGTTTTGAAAATTGAAAATCCCTGGTTTAGTCCACGTTTAGTCCTCGTTAAGTCTTTTTCTAGTCTTCTTTTAGTCCTGCTTTAGACCTGCTTTACTCC
>JAVJIX010000235.1:490000-500000 GCA_036785185.1 Paratrypauchen microcephalus | reverse complement strand
GTTTTCAGGCGATCGAGGCGTTCGCTCTGACGTTTAATCGTGTTTTCAGACGATCGAGGCGTTCGCTCTGACGTTTAATCGTTTTTTCAGGCGATCGAGGCGTTCGCTCTGACGTTTAATCGTGTTTTCAGGCGATCGAGGCGTTCGCTCTGACGTTTAATCGTGTTTTTCAGGCGATCGAGGCGTTCGCTCTGACGTTTAATCGTGTTTTTAGGCGATCGAGGCGTTCGCTCTGACGTTTAATCGTGTTTTTAGGCGATCGAGGCGTTCGCTCTGACGTTTAATCGTGTTTTTAGGCGATCGAGGCGTTCGCTCTGACGTTTAATCGTGTTTTTAGGCGATCGAGGCGTTCGCTCTGACGTTTAATCGTGTTTTTAGGCGATCGAGGCGTTCGCTCTGACGTTTAATCGTGTTTTTAGGCGATCGAGGCGTTCGCTCTGACGTTTAATCGTGTTTTTAGGCGATCGAGGCGTTCGCTCTGACGTTTAATCGTGTTTTTCAGGCGATCGAGGCGTTCGCTCTGACGTTTAATCGTGTTTTTAGGCGATCGAGGCGTTCGCTCTGACGTTTAATCGTGTTTTTAGGCGATCGAGGCGTTCGCTCTGACGTTTAATCGTGTTTTTAGACGATCGAGGTGTTCGCTCTGACGTTTAATCGTGTTTTTCAGGCGATCGAGGCGTTCGCTCTGACGTTTAATCGTGTTTTTCAGGCGATCGAGGTGTTCGCTCTGACGTTTAATCGTGTTTTTCAGGCGATCGAGGCGTTCGCTCTGACGTTTAATCGTGTTTTTCAGGCGATCGAGGCGTTCGCTCTCATGGTGAAGACCACGGCTCAGGCGTTACAGACTTTTGGGGCGGAGCTCGCAGAGACGGAACTGCCCAATGACGTGGAGAGCACCGGCGCCCTGCTCAGGGCTCATGGGGTCAAGAAGGACGCCATGAAGGTACGGCACGCTATAACGCCCCCTGGTGCTGGTACAGGGCATCTGCTCCCCTGACCCTGTCCCCTGTGTGACCCTGTCCCCTGTGTGACCCTGTCCCCTGTGTCCCCTGTGTCCCCTGTGTGACCCTGTCCCCTGTGTGACCCTGTCCCCTGTGTGACCCTGTCCCCTGTGTCCCCTGTGTCCCCTGTGTGACCCTGTCCCCTGTGTGACCCTGTCCCCTGACCCTGTCGTCCGTCCTCAGGAGGACCTGCAGGTGGCGCTGTCTCAGGGCAGGAGGCTGTTGGAGTGCATAAACGAACCTCTGCAGGACGACCCTGAGTATCACATGACCCAGGACGAGATGGAGAACCTGCTCACCGTGCAGAGGTCAGAGGTCACACATGAAACCCCGTGCAGAGGTCAGAGGTCACACTCATCGATAAAATGTCCCTGACCTTCTGGACGTACAGAGCTGAATCTGCTAAACATGAAATCCATAAAACACCAAATGTAGTGGCTCATCAGCTGTTCGACTGTCCAGAATGTTCCGTGGTGACCCTTTCCTCGTCTCCTAGGTTACTGGGGCAGCTGGACGAGACGGAGACGGCGTTCGACGATTTCTGGGAGAGACACCGGACGAAGCTGGAGCAGTGTTTCCAACTGCGGAACTTCGAGATCAGCTTCAGACAAGTACCAAACTAAACTCTCCATATATACACTCACCGGTCACTCACCGGTCACTCACCTGTCTCTCACCGGTCTCTCACCGGTCTCTCACCGGTCACTCACCGGTCACTCACCGGTCACTCACCGGTCTCTCTCTCGGCAGGTGCGCTCTCACCTGTCGTCCCTGTGGGAGCGAGTGTCCAGTTTCTCTGAGGTCACAGTGAGTCCGGCTCACGCAGAACATGTCCTGAAAGAGCTAAGCACCATCGAAGAGCGAGCCGCTGTGAGAAGCACACTTATATACAAAAAAATACACAAGAAAGGACTGGTTCAGCCTTGGTTTAGTCCTGGTTTAGCCCTGGTTTAGTCTTGGTTTGGTCCTGGTTTATTTCTGGTTTAGTCCTGGTTCAGCCCTGGTTTAGTCCTGGTTTAGTCTTGGTTTGGTCCTGGTTTAGTCCTGGTTTAGTCCTGGTTTAGTCCTGGTTTAGTCCTGGTTTAGTCCTGGTTCAGTCCTGGTTTAGTCCTGGTTTAGTCCTGGTTTAGTCCTGGTTCAGTCCTGGTTCAGTCCTGGTTTAGTCCTGGTTTAGTCCTGGTTTAGTCCTGGTTTAGTCCTGGTTCAGTCCTGGTTTAGTCCTGGTTTAGTCCTGGTTTAGTCTTGGTTTAGTCTTGGTTTGGTCCTGGTTTAGTCTTGGTTTAGTCTTGGTTTGGTCCTGGTTTAGTCCTGGTTTAGTCCTGGTTCAGTCCTGGTTTAGTCCTGGTTTAGTCCTGGTTTAGTCCTGGTTTAGTCTTGGTTTGGTCCTGGTTTAGTCCTGGTTTAGTCCTGGTTCAGTCCTGGTTCAGTCCTGGTTTAGTCCTGGTTCAGTCCTGGTTCAGTCCTGGTTTAGTCCTGGTTCAGTCCTGGTTCAGTCCTGGTTTAGTCCTGGTTCAGTCTAACCCGGTCTCCCGTGTGTCCTTCAGGAGGTCCTGGACCAGGCCTGGTCTCTGGTCTCGGAGGGGGACTTTTTGATCTCGAGTTCTCATTATGCAGAAGACTCGATTCGTCCCAAATGCTCCGAGCTCAGGTCCGTCTGTGACGAGGCCGTGTCTGTGCTGAAGAACAAGAAGAACAGTGTGCAGAAGACTCTGGAGCTCCACCGAGCGCTCGAGAAGGTCCACACTCTGACAGAACATCATCTAGAACGTGAACACAGAACATGAACACAGAACGAGAACACAGAACATGAACACAGAACATGAACACGAGAACACAGAACATGAACACAGAACATGAACACAGAACCAGAACACAGAACGAGAACACAGAACGAGAACACAGAACGTGAACACAGAACGTGAACACAGAACGTGAACACAGAACGTGAACACAGAACGAGAACATTAACACAGAACCAGAACATGAACACAGAACGAGAACACAGAACACGAACACAGAACGAGAACACAGAACATGAGCACAGAACGTGAACACAGAACGTGAGCACAGAACGTGAGCACAGAACGAGAACACAGAACGTGAGCACAGAACGTGAGCACAGAACGTGAGCACAGAACGTGAACACAGAACGTGAACACAGAACGAGAACACAGAACGTGAACACAGAACGTGAACACAGAACGTGAACACAGAACGTGAACACAGAACGAGAACACAGAACACGAACACAGAACACGAGCACAGAACACGAGCACAGAACGTGAACACAGAACGTGAGCACAGAACGTGAGCACAGAACGAGAACACAGAACGTGAGCACAGAACGTGAGCACAGAACGTGAGCACAGAACGTGAGCACAGAACGTGAGCACAGAACGTGAACACAGAACGAGAACACAGAACGAGAACACAGAACACGAACACAGAACGAGAACACAGAACATGAGCACAGAACGTGAGCACAGAACGTGAGCACAGAACGTGAGCACAGAACGAGAACACAGAACGAGAGCACAGAACGTGAGCACAGAACGTGAGCACAGAACGAGAACACAGAACGAGAGCACAGAACGTGAGCACAGAACGTGAGCACAGAACATGAACACAGAACGTGAGCACAGAACGTGAACACAGAACGTGAGCACAGAACGTGAGCACAGAACGAGAACACAGAACGTGAGCACAGAACGTGAACACAGAACGTGAACACAGAACGAGAACACAGAACACGAGCACAGAACGAGAACACAGAACATGAGCACAGAACGTGAACACGGAACGAGAACATTAACACAGAACCAGAACATGAACACAGAACCAGAACACAGAACGAGAACACAGAACATGAACACAGAACATGAACACAGAACATGAACACAGAACATGAACACAGAACATGAACACAGAACGAGAACACAGAACCAGAACATGAACACAGAACATGAACACAGAACATGAACACAGAACATGAACACAGAACGAGAACACAGAACATGAACACAGAACATGAACACAGAACATGAACACAGAACGAGAACACAGAACGAGAACATGACACAGAACAAGAACACAGAACATGAACACAGAACATGAACACAGAACGAGAACACAGAACATGAGCACAGAACGAGAACACAGAACATGAGCACAGAACATGAACACAGAACATGAACACAGAACATGAACACAGAACATGAGCACAGAACGAGAACACAGAACGTGAGCACAGAACGAGAACATTAACACAGAACCAGAACATGAACACAGAACCAGAACACAGAACCAGAACACAGAACATGAACACAGAACATGAACACAGAACCAGAACACAGAACGAGAACACAGAACCAGAACACAGAACGAGAACACAGAACCAGAACACAGAACGAGAACACAGAACCAGAACATGACACAGAACGAGAACACAGAACATGAACACAGAACAAGAACACAGAACGTGAACACAGAACAAGAACACAGAACGTGAACACAGAACGTGAACACAGAACGAGAACACAGAACATGAGCACAGAACATGAACACAGAACGAGAACACAGAACGAGAACACAGAACGTGAACACAGAACGTGAACACAGAACGAGAACACAGAACATGAACACAGAACGAGAACACAGAACGTGAACACAGAACGTGAACACAGAACGAGAACACAGAACGAGAACACAGAACGAGAACACAGAACGAGAACACAGAACGAGAACACAGAACATGAACACAGAACATGAACACAGAACAAGAACACAGAACGTGAACACAGAACAAGAACACAGAACATGAACACAGAACATGAACACAGAACGAGAACACAGAACGAGAACACAGAACGAGAACACAGAACATGAACACAGAACATGAACACAGAACAAGAACACAGAACGTGAACACAGAACAAGAACACAGAACGTGAACACAGAACGAGAACACAGAACGTGAACACAGAACGTGAACACAGAACGAGAACACAGAACATGAGCACAGAACATGAACACAGAACGAGAACACAGAACGTGAACACAGAACGAGAACACAGAACATGAGCACAGAACATGAACACAGAACGAGAACACAGAACGTGAACACAGAACGAGAACACAGAACATGAACACAGAACGAGAACACAGAACGTGAACACAGAACGAGAACACAGAACATGAACACAGAACATGAACACAGAACAAGAACACAGAACGTGAACACAGAACAAGAACACAGAACATGAACACAGAACATGAACACAGAACGAGAACACAGAACGAGAACACAGAACGAGAACACAGAACATGAACACAGAACATGAACACAGAACAAGAACACAGAACGTGAACACAGAACAAGAACACAGAACGTGAACACAGAACGAGAACACAGAACGTGAACACAGAACGTGAACACAGAACGAGAACACAGAACATGAGCACAGAACGAGAACACAGAACGAGAACACAGAACAAGAACACAGAACGTGAACACAGAACGTGAACACAGAACAAGAACACAGAACGTGAACACAGAACGTGAACACAGAACGAGAACACAGAACGAGAACACAGGCGCCTCAGCATTTGGGCGACCACACTAAAAGCGAACTCCGTCATAAACGAGGATCTGTGGGTAGAACTGTGACAGGAAGTGTATGAGGGAGCTAAGAAGTTCTCTGTGTCCTGTAGGCGGCGCTGTGGTGCGAGGAGGGCGTCTTCCTGCTGGCGTCTCAGCCCGTGGACCGCTGTCAGTCCCAGGACGGAGCAGAGGGGGCGCTACAGGAGCTGGAGCGCTTCACAGAGACGTCCCACCTGCACACGCTGAGCCACGGCGCCCTCTGCAGCCAGTACGAGGCAGTGCTCACGCCGCAGCTCAGGGTACTGCATCACCGAACCCTGACCGTCTGACCCTCTGACCTCTGACCGTCTGATCCTCTGACGCTCTGACCTTCTGACCTCTGACCCTCTGACGCTCTGACCTTCTGACCTCTGACCCTCTGACCCTCTGACTGTCTGACGCTCTGACCTTCTGACCTCTGACCGTCTGACCCTCTGACCTTCTGACCTCTGACCGTCTGACCCTCTGACCGTCTCCTCGTCCTGTGTCCAGGAGCAGATCCAGAAGGTTCTACAGAAACAGGCTTCTGTTCAGGAGATGTTTGACAAACGGAGGATTTCCCTGAAGAAACTCGCCGCAAAACAAACGAGGCCCGTCCAGCCTGTGGCCCCCAGACCTGAGGTCAAGTCCCCCCAGAGCTCCCCCAGTAAGAACCAGTACTACTGCAAATACTACAAATACTGCAAATACTGCTACTACTACTGCAAATACTACTGCAAATACTACTGCAAATACTACTGGTACTAATACTAAGAATTCAACTGAATCAAGACTCAGCTCTGGCAAAATTAGACCTTGAAATAACCTGTAGAGTTTAGACTTGACTGTCCTTCAGGTACTCAGGTCCTTCAGGTACTCGGGTCCTTCAGGTACTCAGGTCCTTCAGGTACTCGGGTCCTTCAGGTACTCAGGTACTCGGGTCCTTCAGGTACTCAGGTCCTTCAGGTTCTCGAGTCCTTCAGGTACTCAGGTCCTTCAGGTACTCGGGTCCTTCAGGTACTCAGATCCTTCAGGTACTCAGGTCCTTCAGGTTCTCGAGTCCTTCAGGTTCTCGGGTCCTTCAGGTACTCAGGTCCTTCAGGTTCTCAAGTCCTTCAGGTTCTCGAGTCCTTCAGGTACTCGGGTCCTTCAGGTACTCGGGTCCTTCAGGTACTCGGGTCCTTCAGGTACTCAGGTACTCGGGTCCTTCAGGTACTCGGGTCCTTCAGGTACTCGGGTCCTTCAGGTACTCGGGTCCTTCAGGTACTCGAGTCCTTCAGGTACTCGTGTATCGTGAGGATTGAGCTCCACATAGAATCAGCAGCTTCACGTGAGGTCGAGTGTTTCGTTTTGACCTTAACAAGACAAGAGTCCCAGCAGGTTCAGTGAAACATCTACAGATCCGTTCAGAGGATCATCAGCTGGTGTTCTTTAAGACATAAAGATGTTCTAAAACGTGAACTTTTGTGTTTTTGTGTCAGACGCACAGAGGAAGGAGAGGAGGTTCTCGGCGGACAGCCCCATCTGCAAAAAGGTCAAATCCAAATATTCCCCTGATCTTCTGAGTCACAGTATCTGAAAACATGTTTTTGCACAAATGTAACTGAAGATTCGTTTGTTTTGAGTGTTTTGTCTAAGTGTTTGACTCAAAGTGTGCGTCAGTGCGTTCGTTTCTAAACCAAACTGACCTGGTGCGCAGGTGGAGGGCGTGGTCCAGAACGGCTCCACCCGTCACGCCTCCCTGTCCGAGGAGGAGGAGAACCTGGCCGTGCTCAGACGGTGCGTACTCTCTGGGCGGGTATCTGACTCTCTAGGCCAGGGGTCGGCAACCTGCGGCTCTTTGATCCCTCTGATGCGGCTCAGTACAGTGGTCCCTCGTTTATCACGGGTGTTACGTTCTAAAAATAACCCACGACAAGCGAAATCCACAAAGTCGTCAGCTTTATATTTTACAATTCTTCCCCATGTTTTAAGGCTGTAAACGCCTCCCCACACACATTCTACACTTTTCTCACACTGGAATTAATGTTTTCTCACATTTCTCTCTTGTTTAAACACTCAAACTTTCCTAGATTTTCAACAAAAAAGCCACAGTATTATAGAACGAAACCAACGTGTATTTCATGTGTATTTCACAGTTCTTCTGACCGAGCCTCTTCGTCCTCGCGCCGCTTCGCTGTGGCGGGTTTTGTCGGGGAGAAACAAACATACAGCACTTCAGAGTCACACTGCGACCGAACATTTATATAAATCTGACAAACTGAACACATTCTGTACAGGAGACACGGAGGAGAAGGACTGACGAATCAGCAAAGGTCTACAGTCCCTCAGCCAATCAGGACGCAGAAATGCGCGTTGATACACTATAAAAAAAAAAATTGGAATAAAAAAAATCTGTGAAACAGCGAGGCCACGAAAAGTGAACCACGATATATCGAGGGACCAGTGTATTTAATTAAAATGTATTTTATTTTAGTTCATTCATTTTCAAAATGTAATTCTATGAGTTATTTCATTTTAAATTTTAAAAGGGTTTTGTGGCTCCAGTGTTTTCTTTACTGTGTGAAACGGCTCCAAACGGCTCTTTGAGTGGTAAAGGTTGCCGACCCCTGGACTAGGCGGGTATCTGACTCTTGGGGAGGGTATCTGACTCTCTGGGCGGGTGTCTGACTCTCTGGGCGGGTGTCTGACTCTCTGGGCGGGTGTCTGACTCTTTGGGGTGGGTATCTGACTCTCTGGGGTGGGTATCTGACTCTCTGGGCGGGTGTCTGACTCTTTGGGGTGGGTATCTGACTCTCTGGGCGGGTATCTGACTCTTTGGGGTGGGTATCTGACTCTCTGGGCGGGTGTCTGACTTTTTGGGGTGGGTATCTGACTCTCTGGGTGGGTATCTGACTCTTTGGGGTGGGTATCTGACTCTCTGGGCGGGTATCTGACCCTCTGGGCGGGTGTCTGACCCTCTGGGCAGGTGTCTGACCCTCTGTTTGCTTCAGTCATGTGATGAACGAGCTGCTGGAGACGGAGCGGGTGTACGTGGACGAGCTGCTCTGCGTCCTCGAGGTCAGAAAAACTTTCAACTTTTTTTAGCTTCACAGACAAAAAAGAATCAAAAAGAATAATACATCATATTAAATAATAAGAATAAATTATAATAAATAATACTAAATAATAGAAAATAATAAATACTAAATAATACAAAAAAACTTTTTTTTTTAAATGGTGTGTTTCAGGGTTACGCAGCACAGATGGAGAACCCCGCCCTGTCGCCGCTCCTCCCACCCGCTCTGCTCTCAAAGAAAGACGTTCTGTTCGGGAACATGTCCGAGATCTACAGCTTCCACAAACGGTACAGAAACACGGTTCAGTTCAGGACGTTTGTGACGCTCGTTTTTCTGACGCTCGTTTTTCTGACGCTCGTTTCTGTTCCAGAACATTCCTGAAGGAGCTGGAGGCCCACACAGACTGTCCTGAGCTGGTGGGACGATGTTTTTTACAACGAGTGAGTCGAAAATCACACAGGGCGGGTATCTGACCCTCTGGGCGGGTATCTGACTCTCTGGGCAGGTGTCTGACCCTCTGGGCGGGTATCTGACTCTCTGGGAGGGTATCTGACTCTCTGGGCGGGTGTCTGACCCTCTGGGCGGGTGTCTGACTCTCTGGGAGGGTATCTGACTCTCTGGGAGGGTATCTGACTCTCTGGGCGGGTGTCTGACTCTCTGGGCGGGTATCTGACTCTCTGGGCGGGTGTCTGACTCTCTGGGCGGGTATCTGACTCTCTGGGGAGGGTATGCGACTCTCTGGGCGGGTGTCCGACTCTCTGGGCGGGTGTCTGACTCTCTGGGCGGGTGTCTGACTCTCTGGGCGGGTGTCTGACTCTGTGGGCGGGTGTCTGACTCTCTGGGCGGGTGTCTGACTCTCTGGGCGGGTGTCTGACTCTCTGGGCGGGTATCCGACTCTCTGGGCGGGTATCCGACTCTCTGGGCGGGTGTCTGACTCTCTGAGCGGGTATCTGACTCTCTGGGCGGGTATCTGACTCTCTGGGCGGGTGTCTGACTCTGTGGGCGGGTGTCTGACTCTCTGGGCGGGTGTCTGACTCTCTGGGCGGGTGTCTGACTCTCTGGGCGGGTATCTGACTCTCTGGGCGGGTGTCTGACTCTGTGGGCGGGTGTCTGACTCTGTGGGCGGGTGTCTGACTCTCTGGGCGGGTGTCTGACTCTCTGGGCGGGTATCTGACTCTCTGGGCGGGTATCTGACTCTCTGGGCGGGTATCTGACTCTCTGGGCGGGTGTCTGACTCTCTGGGCGGGTATCTGACTCTCTGGGCGGGTGTCTGACTCTCTGGGCGGGTATCTGACTCTCTGGGCGGGTGTCTGACTCTCTGG
>JAVJIX010000235.1:435000-482500 GCA_036785185.1 Paratrypauchen microcephalus | reverse complement strand
CCCGGTTCAAACCCATGCAGAGACACCTGTTCCTCCACCAGAGGGCGCTGCTCTTCTGCAAGAGGAGAGAGGAGACTGGAGAGGGCTACGAGAAAGCCCCGTCATACAGCTTTAAACACTCGCTCAGCGTAAGTCTGGACCGAGACCGGGACTGGACCTGGACCAGGACCAGAGACTAGACCAGGACCAGACCAGGACCAGACCAGGACCAGACCAGGACCAGGTCTAACCTCGGTCTGTTTCAGATGAGCGCTGTGGGCATCACAGAAAACGCTAAAGGAGACAATAAGAAGTTCGAGATTTGGTGCAACTCCAGAGACGAGGTTTTCATCGTCCAGGTACAGAAGAACTTTTGGAACTTCTACATTTCAGATCAAACAAACGCTCAGTGAGGTTCTTCAGGATAAAGTTCCATCGCTCAGTGAGGTTCTTCAGGTTAAAGTTCCATCGCTCAGTGAGGTTCTTCAGGTTAAAGTTCCATCGCTCAGTGAGGTTCTTCAGGTTAAAGTTCCATCGCTCAGTGAGGTTCTTCAGGTTCTTCAGGTTAAAGTTCCATCGCTCAGTGAGGTTCTTCAGGTTCTTCAGGTTAAAGTTCCATCGCTCAGTGAGGTTCTTCAGGTTAAAGTTCCATCGCTCAGTGAGGTTCTTCAGGTTCTTCAGGATAAAGTTCCATCGCTCAGAGAGGTTCTTCAGGTTCTTCATGTTAAAGTTCCATCGCTCAGTGAGGTTCTTCAGGTTAAAGTTCCATCGCTCAGTGAGGTTCTTCAGGTTCTTCAGGTTAAAGTTCCATCGCTCAGTGAGGTTCTTCAGGATAAAGTTCCATCGCTCAGTGAGGTTCTTCATGTTAAAGTTCCATCACTCAGTGAGGTTCTTCAGGTTCTTCAGGTTCTTCAGGATAAAGTTCCATCATTTCCTCCACAAACAGAAGTTCTTCTTCTGACCCTGAAGTTCTGATCTGTACAAACGTCTTCTGAAGGACATTAGGTCTGTCAGATGTTTAAACGTTTATGTTCCTCGTTCAGGCTCCCACGGCCGACGTGAAGACCGCCTGGGTGAACGAGATCCGGAAAGTTCTGACGGAGCAGCTCCACGCCTTCAGAGGTAACCATAGAAACGCCGATTTTTAAAGTTTGATTTTTGAATTTGAAAATGTGAAACTGTTTTGTCCAGAAGCGAGTCAGCAGAAGAGCTCTGAAATCATGTCTCCAACGTCGGCGTCCAACAGCCCCGTCTGCCTCAGGTCCGTGTCTCGCCGTCGTACCCGGAGAAGTGATTAGGATTATTGATTAGGATTATTTGGTTAATCAATATTTGACTCTGGTGTTCAGCCCGTTCAGAAGCACCCAGAGAAACCAGAAGAACAAAGACGAGAAGAAGACGGAGCCCAACGCCACCTCCGAGTCGCCCAAACACAAAGGTACGAGACGCACAAATACACACAAATACACACAGGCGCACAAATACACACACACACACAAATACACACACAAATACACACACAAATACACAAGTACACACAAATACACACACAAATACACACACAAATACACACAGACGCACACATACACACAAATACACACACAAATACACACACAAATACACACACAAGTACACACAAATACACATACAGTTACACACAAATACACACAAATACACATACAGTTACACACAAATACACACAAATACACACAAATACACACACAAATACACACAAATACACACACACAAATACACACAAATACACACACAAATACACACACAAATACACACACACACACACAAATAAACACACACATACAGTTACACACAAATACACACAAATACACACACAAATACACACACAAATACACACACACATACAGTTACACACAAATACACACACAAATACACACACAAATACACACACAAATACACACAAATACACACACACATACAGTTACACACAAATACACACATACAGTTACACACAAATACACACACAAATACACACACAAATACACACACAAATACACACACACACAAATACACACAGACGCACACATACACACACACACACAAATACACACAGACGCACACATACACACACATACACACACACATACACACACATACACACACAAATACACACAAATACACACAAATACACACAGACGCACACATACACTGTAAACTTTTCTGTTTAGTCTAAACCTGCTCTTCTCTGCTGCACTTTTCTCATTTTCATTCTTTTATTTTTGTTTTTTTCTTGGTCATGTTCACACATTCTGGTCGTGTTCACACATTTTCCTCATGTTCACACATTTTGGTCACATTCACACACTTCGGTCGTGTTCACACATTTTGGTCACATTCACACACTTCGGTCGTGTTCACACATTTTGGTCACATTCACACACTTCGGTCGTGTTCACACATTTGGGTCACGTTCACACATTTGGGTCACGTTCACACATTTGGGTCACGTTCACACATTTGGGTCACGTTCACACATTTCGGTCACGTTCACACACTTCGGTCACGTTCACACACTTCGGTCACGTTCACACACTTCGGTCACGTTCACACATTTGGGTCACGTTCACACATTTGGGTCACGTTCACACATTTGGGTCACGTTCACACATTTGGGTCACGTTCACACATTTGGGTCACGTTCACACATTTGGGTCACGTTCACACATTTCGGTCACGTTCACACACTTCGGTCACGTTCACACATTTTGGTCACGTTCACACATTTCGGTCACGTTCACACATTTCGGTCACGTTCACACATTTGGGTCACGTTCACACATTTCGGTCACGTTCACACATTTGGGTCACGTTCACACATTTGGGTCACGTTCACACATTTGGGTCACGTTCACACATTTTGGTCACGTTCACACACTTCGGTCACGTTCACACATTTCGGTCACGTTCACACATTTGGGTCACGTTCACACATTTCGGTCACGTTCACACATTTGGGTCACGTTCACACATTTCGGTCACGTTCACACACTTCGGTCGTGTTCACACACTTCGGTCGTGTTCACACACTTCGGTCACGTTCACACATTTCGGTCACGTTCACACATTTCGGTCACGTTCACACACTTCGGTCGTGTTCACACATTTTGGTCACGTTCACACATTTCGGTCATGTTCACACATTTTCACACACCCGTGCAGCTCCAGAGGAGGTGACCAGCCCCACGTCGGAGCGCGCTGTGGCCAGGAAAAGGTTCACTTTACAGGGATTCGGAACACTCAAGAGCCCCAAAGGTAAAACCTGGAGGGTCACAACAGAAGAGGCAAAAATACACTTTAAAATACAATATTTTATATATCCGAGCAGTACGAGTCTGTACGAGGCTCCGCCCACAGGCCTACATCTCCCAGGCTCCACACGATTCTCCATAAATACACAAAAACATGAGACAAAACTGAACACAACTGCACAAACCTGATGCTAAAGCTGAAAAAAAAATTAAATTACCAATATTTTCCAAAACTTGTCAGATGGAAGAACTTAAAGTTCACTGTTCAATTTATACAGTTCAAATTAATCACCAAATTTGTAAAAAAAACAAAAAACAAAATTTCCAAACAGGAGGCCACACTGCCCTCTTGTGGACATTTGGAGATCTACTGCTGCGGTTTAATTTTTGACAGTTTACTCAAATTTCAGCACATCCACACTGAACCAGAACTAAACCAGGACTGAACCAGAACTAAACCAGGACTAAACCAGGACTAAACCAGGACTAAACCAGAACTAAACCAGGACTAAACCAGGACTAAACCAGGACTAAACCAGGACTAAACCAGGACTAAACCAGAACTAAACCAGGACTAAACCAGGACTGAACCAGGACTAAACCAGGACTGAACCAGAACTAAACCAGGACTAAACCAGGACTAAACCAGGACTAAACCAGGACTAAACCAGGACTGAACCAGGACTAAACCAGGACTAAACCAGGACTAAACCAGGACTAAACCAGGACTAAACCAGGACTAAACCAGGACTGAACCAGAACTAAACCAGGACTAAACCAGGACTAAACCAGGACTAAACCAGGACTAAACCAGGACTAAACCAGAACTAAACCAGGACTAAACCAGGACTGAACCAGGACTAAACCAGGACTGAACCAGAACTAAACCAGGACTAAACCAGGACTAAACCAGGACTAAACCAGGACTAAACCAGGACTGAACCAGGACTAAACCAGGACTAAACCAGGACTAAACCAGGACTAAACCAGGACTAAACCAGGACTAAACCAGGACTAAACCAGGACTAAACCAGGACTGAACCAGGACTAAACCAGGACTAAACCAGGACTAAACCAGGACTGAACCAGGACTGAACCAGGACTAAACCAGGACTGAACCAGGACTGAACCAGGACTAGACCAGAACTAAACCAGAACTAAACCAGGACTAAACCAGGACTAAACCAGGACTAAACCAGGACTAAACCAGGACTAAACCAGGACTGAACCAGGACTAGACCAGAACTAAACCAGGACTAAACCAGGACTAAACCAGGACTGAACCAGGACTAAACCAGGACTAAACCAGGACTAAACCAGGACTAAACCAGGACTGAACCAGGACTAAACCAGGACTAAACCAGGACTGAACCAGGACTGAACCAGGACTGAACCAGGAACCAGGACTGAACCAGAACTAAACCAGGACTGAACCAGGACTAGACCAGAACTAAACCAGGACTAAACCAGGACTAAACCAGGACTGGACCAGGACTAGACCAGAACTAGACCAGGACTAAACCAGGACTAAACCAGGACTAAACCAGGACTGAACCAGGACTAGACCAGGACTAGACCAGGACTGAACCAGGACTGAACCAGGACTGAACCAGGACTAGACCAGGACTAAACCAGGACTAAACCAGGACTGAACCAGGACTAGACCAGAACTAAACCAGGACTAAACCAGGACTAAACCAGGACTGAACCAGGACTGAACCAGGACTGAACCAGGACTAGACCAGGACTGAACCAGGACTGAACCAGAACTAAACCAGGACTAAACCAGGACTAAACCAGGACTGAACCAGGACTGAACCAGGACTAAACCAGGACTAAACCAGGACTAAACCAGGACTGAACCAGGACTGAACCAGGACTGAACCAGGACTGAACCAGGACTGAACCAGGACTAAACCAGGACTAAACCAGGACTAAACCAGGACTGAACCAGGACTGAACCAGGACTGAACCAGGACTAAACCAGGACTAAATGAGGACTGAACCAGGACTGAACCAGGACTAAACCAGGACTGAACCAGGACTGAACCAGGACTGAACCAGGACTGAACCAGGACTGAACCAGGACTAAACCTGGACTAAACCAGGACTAAACCAGGACTAATGTGCCTGAATCTTGAATCGTTTTCTTTCTCTTTCCTGACTCTTTTTCTCTTCTGGTTTTCATTGTTTTATTTTGTTGAAATGTTGAAGTGGTGAGTCCGGAGCACACGTCCAAAAGACACCTGGTGAAGAGTGACCCCACCCCTTTAGGGTTCAGAGGTATTCTGTGTGACCTGTCAATCACATCACCTGTCAATCACATCCATCACCTGTCAGTCACTCTTCACCTGTCAGACGTCCAGGTCCAATAACAGAACTTCCTCCACCACAAGTTCATGTAAATGTGTTTGTGTCATTCATAAACCGTCCAGCAGGGGGCCACAGCTCGCCGTCTGAGCCTGAGCGCCACCAGGAGAGCGCTCGGAGGGGGCGGGACTAAACCGGGACTAAAACGGGACTAAACCAGGACTAAACCAGGACTAAAATGGGACTAAACCGGGACTAAACCGGGACTAAAATGGGACTAAACTGGGACTAAAACGGGACTAAAACGGGACTAAAACGGGACTAAACCGGGACTAAACCGGGACTAAAATGGGACTAAACCGGGACTAAACCGGGACTAAAATGGGACTAAACCAGGACTAAAATGGGACTAAACCAGGACTAAACCGGGACTAAAATGGGACTAAACCAGGACTAAAATGGGACTAAACCAGGACTAAAATGGGACTAAACCGGGACTAAAACAGGACTATATTTACTACGACGAGGTTTAAGGTGGAATCAAAAGTTTAGATGTGCGAGGAACCGCCCCCTCAGTGTGAAACGTCTTGTGTTTGTGCCCTCAGCGGCTCAGAGTCCGCTCGGTCTGAGCCGGGTTCGGTGGAAGAGCAGCTCCAGTCTGATCCAGAGCTCAGGTACAGCGCCCCCTCAGGCCCGGAGAGGGACTGCAGTGCTTTGAAACTTCTTCTGTCAGCTCCACTTCCTCTGGCCTCCAACAGAACTTCCTCTGATCCTGGTTTAGACCTGGTTTAGATCTGGTTTAGATCCTGGTACAGTCCTGGTCTAGACCTGGTTTAGTCCTGGTCTAGACCTGGTGTAGACTTGGTTTAGTCCTGGTTTAGACCTGATTTAGTTCTGGTTTAGTCCTGGTACAGTCTTGGTTTAGACCTCGTGTAGACCTGGTCTAGTTCTGATTTAGACCTAGTTTAGTCCTAAAGTAAAATACGCAGTAAAATCCTCAAACTAAATTACAGATTGAAAAGTTTCGGCAGAATAATTTATATTTATCCTGTTAAAAATATAGTCTGTTAATATAAGGAGAAACCTCCGTACTTTGGTCCCAGATTGCAGATTGTCCAGATGTTGGTAGGACGTTCCAGATGTTGGTAGGACGTTCCAGATGTTGGTAGGACGTTCCAGATGTTGGTAGGACGTTCCAGATGTTGGTAGGACGTCTGATGGAGGCCACTGAGATTCCTCGTTACATTTCGGATTAAGTTTTCCTCTTTCGGGATGTTTTGGGTGAACTTTGCTTTGAGGAGGTTTTGTTCAGGTCTCCAGTAGAACCATTGACTCTTCTGCCATTTCCTCTCATTTTGTGGATGTTCTTTAAGATAACTCTTACCTGTTTTGGTTTTGGTTTTGGTCTTGGTCCTGGTCCTGGTCCCGGTCTAACCCCGGTCTGTGTTCTGGTTCAGGTTGGACCAAACCCTCCATGTCGGTGGACGTGTGCGTGGAGAACGGCGGATACTCGAGTGGAGAGGAGCCTCTGAACTCGGACACAGAAGAAGAAGGAGCAAAGAAACTGGTCAGAGAAACATGTTTGACTTTTATGATCATGAAAAAGGTTCTGAGACTCTGTGACGCTAACTGGAGGCTCTACTCTGTCTGAAGCTCTGTGACTCACACTTTAATCTGAGCATAAAGTCTGGACTGATCTGAACCCCAAAGATCTGAGCTGAACAAAGCTAAACTCCTGGTTTAGGACAGGACTAAAACAGGACTAAAATGTCCTGTTATAGTCCTGTTCAAGTCCTCCTATAGCCCCGGATCAGTCCCTAGTTTAGTCCTGGTTTAGACCTGGTTTAGACCTGGTTTAGTTCTGGTTTAGTCCTGGTTTAGTCCTGGTTTAGTCCTGGTTTAGTCCTGGTTTAGTTCTGGTTTAGTCCTGGTTTAGTCCTGGTTTAGTCCTGGTTTAGTTCTGGTTTAGTTCTGGTTTAGTCCTGGTTTAGTCCTGGTTTAGTCCTGGTTTAGTTCTGGTTTAGTCCTGGTTTAGTCCTGGTTTAGTCCTGGTTTAGTCCTGGTTCAGTCCTGGTTTAGTCCTGGTTTAGTCCTGGTTCAGTCCTGGTTCAGTCCTGGTTTAGTCCTGGTTTAGTCCTGGTTTAGTTCTGGTTTAGTTCTGGTTTAGTCCTGGTTTAGACCTGGTTTAGTCCTGGTTTAGTCCTGGTTTAGTTCTGGTTTAGTCCTGGTTTAGTCCTGGTTTAGTCCTGGTTCAGACCTGGTTTAGTCCTGGTTTAGACCTGGTTTAGTCCTGGTTTAGTCCTGGTTTAGTCCTGGTTTAGTTCTGGTTTAAGACATGATTTGAGTAAATTTCTCTCTCTAAAATTGTAAAAAATCCTTACATTAGTCACAAGCTAGCATTAACATTAGCGTTAGCATTAACATTAGCGGTTAGCATTAGCCCACAGTTCTTAAGCTCGTCGCTCTCACCTCTTTGAAAATCAAACTCCTGAACTTAAATCACTTTAAAATACAGGGATGAAAGACTTCCGCTTTTTAGCGGATTTCCACTTTTTTAGCTGCCTGGGTCATTTTTTATATCAGTGCAAATCCGGCTGTATATATATACTGTATATGTATAGTTGTGTTTAGGGTCGCCAACCGTCCCTTGAAAAACGGAATCGTCCCGTATTCAGAAACAAAAGTACGCGTCCCGAGTGGGTGTACAGCACAGAGCAGGCGTACAGCACAGAGCGGGCCTACAGCACAGAGCGGGCCTACAGCACAGAGCGGGCGTACAGCACAGAGCGGGCGTACAGCACAGAGCGGGCGTACAGCACAGAGCGGGCGTACAGCACAGAGCGGGCGTACAGCACAGAGCGGGCGTACAGCACAGAGCGGGCCTACAGCACAGAGCGGGCGTACAGCACAGAGCGGGCGTACAGCACAGAGCGGGCGTACAGCACAGAGCGGGCGTACAGCACAGAGCGGGTCTACAGCACAGAGCGGGTCTACAGCACAGAGCGGGTCTACAGCACAGAGCGGGCCTACAGCACAGAGCGGGCCTACAGCACAGAGCGGGCCTACAGCACAGAGCGGGCCTACAGCACAGAGCGGGCCTACAGCACAGAGCGGGTCTACAGCACAGAGCGGGTCTACAGCACAGAGCGGGTGTACAGCACAGAGCGGGTCTACAGCACAGAGCGGGTCTACAGCACAGAGCGGGTGTACAGCACAGAGCGGGTGTACAGCACAGAGCGGGTGTACAGCACAGAGCAGGTGTACAGCACACACAGGTTGTTTGGTAAGAGAATGTGACTCCAGGAGGAAGAGGCTCCTCTGTGGGTCCAAACGGGCACAGAGTGTTTAAGTGAAGAACAGTTAGTCTTATTTTAAGATTCAAATGAACATTTATCAGATTTATGAAAACTTATTTCCCACATGAACATCATTAAACCTTAAATGTTGTCAGAAGGTAAAAGTGGATGTTTGAGCATCTGGAGTTCAAACATTTTCCCCCAGACCCCCCGAGCTTTTCGGTCACTTTCATCCCTGAAAATGTTCCGGGCAGTGTTTGCTCATGTGTGCACTGTGTCTCCATGGCAACTGCCTCAACATTCTGCCATAGAGATACGTGTAGAAACCCCCAGTGTGACGGCACTGCAAAATCTGAGGATTTCTTGTTGTGTGAACCTTATAAATGACCTGGTTTAGTCCCGGTTTAGTCCTTGGGGTAGACCCAGTTTAGTCCTGGTTTAGTCCTTGGGGTAGTCCCGGTTTAGTCCTTGGGGTAGTCCCGGTTTAGTCCTGGTTTAGTCCTTGGGGTAGACCCGGTTTAGTCCTTGGGGTAGACCTGGTTTAGTCCTGGTTTAGTCCTGGTTTAGTCTTTGGGGTAGATGAGACTTACTCTGTTGTTGTTGTGTGTCCGTAGTCTCCGGGCAGGTACACGGTTCTCTGTGAATGACTCTCACTCTGATGTTGTTGTGCGGTTGTTGTGCGGTTGTTGTGCGGTTGTTGTGCGGTTGTTGTGCGTCCGTAGTCTCCGGGCAGGTACACGGTTCTCTGTGACGGGGATAAATCTGGAGCTCAGGACCTGAGTGTGAAGAGCGGAGACACGGTGCAGCTCATCAGAGAAGGACACGACGGACTCTGGTGAGGAACACCATCACACAGATTCAGATCAATATTCAGATCAATATTCCAGCTGTTACCAGGAAACAGAAATGTGCGATTTTTGACTTGTTTCTGTGTTTTTTCCCTCAGGTTTGTGAAGAACCTCCGGAGTAGCAGAGAGGGCTGGGTCTCTGCTGCAAACCTCCTCAGTCTCATCTCACAGTCCAAGTCCTCGCAGTCCCTCAGCAGCTCTGGTACGAGACCAAGTCCAGGACTAGATCTGAACTAGATCGGGTTTAGTCCTGGTTTAGACCTGGTTTAGTCCTGGTTTAGTCCTGGTTTAGACCTGGTTTAGGCCTGGTTTAGACCTGGTTTAGTCTTGGTTTAGTCCTGGTTTAGACCTGGTTTAGTCCTGGTTTAGATCTGGTTTAGTCTTGGTTTAGATCTGGTTTAGTCTTGGTTTAGATCTGGTTTAGTCTTGGTTTAGTCCTCTCAGATAATCAGTGTTTTACCCTGTCATTCCTCGTGTGTCCTGCAGATGGCAGCGTCTCGGGGAACCTGAGCACTTCCTCCAGCTGCAGCGAGACCTACTCCAGCTTCTCCGACATCAAACCGTGAACCGAGACCTCCACCAGCTTCTCCGACATCAAACCATGAAGATCCTGGAAAATAAAACGGCATCAAACCTTCAAAATCACATTTAAAATGAGTTCCAGTCTGCGCCGAACAGCAGCAGATTCTGAACGTCCAGGATTGCAACATTTACACTTCTGAGGCACTTGAAAAAACTGAAATATTCCACGTGAAAGTGTGTCCCTGTTTCTGTTGTTTCCTCATAAATATGTAGCATTAATATAAAAAAACAAGAAATTTCATATATTCTGTGTAAAAATAATGTTGGACACCACAACTGCACTGTGAAAAACAGAAGACGGACAGAGACCTGGTTTAGACCTGGTTTAGACCCGGTTTAGACCTGGTTTAGACCCGGTTTAGACCCGGTTTAGACCCGGTTTAGACCCGGTTTAGACCCGGTTTAGACCCGGTTTAGTCCCGGTTTAGTCCCGGTTTAGACCCGGTTTAGACCCGGTTTAGACCCGGTTTAGTCCTGGTTTAGTCCTGGTTTAGTCCTGGTTTAGACCTGGTTTAGTCCTGGTTTAGTCCTGGTTTAGTCCTGGTTTAGACCTGGTTTAGTCCTGGTTTAGACCTGGTTTAGTCCTGGTTTAGACCTGGTTTAGACCTGGTTTAGACCTGGTTTAGTCCTGGTTTAGACCTGGTTTAGTCCTGGTTTAGACCTGGTTTAGACCTGGTTTAGACCTGGTTTAGTCCTGGTTTAGACCTGGTTTAGACCTGGTTTAGACCTGGTTTAGAACTGGTTTATGCTCCTGTCACATTCTAATAATAAAAATAATAATAATAAAAACGGCAATAGAAAAATCATATAATTTAATGTGTTTAAAACTGGACCAATGTCACTTTTTAAAGTTTATTTTGAAGCTGGTCTCTGCCTGTGGATAAAAGCTCCAAATGTGCACTTAAAATGTCACTAATTTAAGGATAAATTAGTAATAAATAAAGTAATTTAGGCCCTATTTTTATCATTTATTGTTGACTTTAATCTTTTAAAATTCAGTCTTACGGGGAGAAACCAGCTTCCAACATCAGATGCTGTTTGTTAGTGTTTCCGTTTTTAAAGTCGATAAAATAAGTCTGGAGCTTGAAATTACAGTTTTATTTTATTTTCCACAATTTTAATATTTTTTTGCATGAAGTAAAGTTTATATTAAGTTGAATGAAAATATAAACTTTTCAAATTCTACCCCAAATTTCCTTCAAAAAATTGTCAAATCAGCCCCAGATTTTCTACTGTCGTCTCATTATACTCACTTTTTTGTTTTTATAATTTTGTGCATTTTTAAAACACTGGACAGTATCTTTGCAAAAAAACTGTTGAAAAAGCTGAAAATTCACATCTCAAATTGTGTTTTTGTGAAGTTGGAACTGTTACACGGATACCTCACTGTGGTTTTCAAACACACGTCAAAAATCATGTACAAATCTGTGTTTTTGTCACTTTAAATCACTATTTTTTAGATTTTCAAAGCCACTTCCGGGCGCGGGGGCAGAAGTTGTAATATTTGGGTTGTTTTATGCAGCACATTGCAGCGAACACGTCTTATTTTCATATTTGTGAGAAAAGAATGATCTGTACATTTGTAAATATGTAATTCTAATGTTAAAAACGAGAAGCAGCTTTAATAAAGTTCAAATGGTTTCCTTAAAAATGACTCGAGAGATTTTAAAATAAGACATCTGGTTTAGTCCTGGTCTAGACCTGGTTTAGACCTGGTGTAGACCTGATTTAGTCCTGGTTTAGTCCTGATTTAGTCCTGGTTTAGACCTGGATTAGTCCTGGTTTAGTCCTGGTTTAGACCTGGTTTAGTCCTGGTTTAGACCTGGTTTAGACCTGGTTTAGACCTGGTTTAGTCCTGGTTTAGACCTGGTTTAGACCTGGTTTAGTCCTGGTTTAGACCTGGTTTAGTCCTGGTTTAGACCTGGTTTAGACCTGGATTAGTCCTGGTTTAGACCTGGTTTAGTCCTGGTTTAGACCTGGATTAGTCCTGGCTTAGACCTGGATTAGTCCTGGTTTAGACCTGGTTTAGACCTGGTTTAGTCCTGGATTAGACCTGGTTTAGTCCTGGTTTAGACCTGGTTTAGTCCTGGTTTAGACCTGGATTAGTCCTGGTTTAGACCTGGTTTAGTCCAGGTTTAGTCCTGATTTAGCCCTGGTTTAGACCTGGATTAGTCCTGGTTTAGTCCTGGTTTAGACCTGGTTTAGTCCTGGTTTAGACCTGGTTTAGATCTGGTTTAGTCCTGGTTTAGACCTGGATTAGTCCTGGTTTAGTCCTAGTTTAGTCCTGGTTTAGACCTGGTTCAGACCTGGTTTAGTCCTGGTTTAGACCTGGATTAGTCCTGGTTTAGTCCTAGTTTAGACCTGGTTTAGACCTGGTTCAGACCTGGTTTAGTCCTGGTTTAGACCTGGATTAGTCCTGGTTTAGTCCTAGTTTAGTCCTGGTTTAGACCTGGTTCAGACCTGGTTTAGTCCTGGTTTGGACCTGGTTTAGACCTGGATTAGTCCTAGTTTAGCCCTAGTTTAGTCCTAAAGTAAAATAAGTAGTAAAATCTTCAAACTAAATTACAGTTTGAAAAGTTTAGGCAGAATAATGAATATTTATCCGGTTAAAAATATAGTCTGTTAATATAAGGGAAATTTCCGTAATTTGGCCGCAATAAATTCTGATCAAATTAATTTTTTATCATCCACGTGATCCGCATCATCCAATCAGCGCGCTCCCTTTACCTTCTCTTTAACTTCAGTGCAGAGGCACATTTTGGGAATATTTCAGATTTTATCTCGTGTTTTTCGCTTTAAATCTGGCCCCGTGTCCGCGCGGAGACGTGACGCTGCGTGACCGTGGAGACGTGAGGCGAAACACGCGTGAAAAGTGCGACAAACGCGGCGTCAGAGCGCGTGAGTGGAAAGATACTGGCGTCAAGAGCACGACGTCACCACGCACACACCGGAAACGAGCGGCACACACACAGTAAAACAGGAAACGCTCACATCAACGCTTTCACAATAAAACCAAAGCCTCGATGAACGGAGAAATAAAGTTAAAAAATAAAGTTTAAGTATGAAATTTGTGCACAATTTATAAGAAATAAAACAAAAATGATGAATAATATTAAGATATTTCTCAATAATTGTATTTTTATATAAATAATATCGTATTATTTTAATTGTTTTTAAAAATATTTTGGATATTTTAACATTCTGCTTTTATTCGAGTACTGTAGTATTTTACTGTAGGCCTATTTATTAGTAAAAATAAGTAAAATAATAGGTCTGTATTGTATTAAACGGTCTGATTCATTAATGTAGTTGTCAATACATTTTAATTACTGTTATTAGGGTCTTTGCCGCTAATTTGTGTTTTGTTTTGGTGATATTATAAGATAACTTTAATCATTTGCAGGGAGAAAAGTGTATTTTTGGTTAAACCTCCGCTTAACCAGGGAGGGTGAAGTGTCTTGCTTAAGGACACAAAAGCGGGAAGCCTTAAATTCAGTGAAGTGGAATTGAACTGTAAACTTTTGTGTTATAAGGCAACAGCAACTCAACCAGCTGTGCCACGAGTCCAGGTTCAGTTCTGGTTTAGTCCTTATTCAGACTAGTCCTGATTAAGACTTGGTTCAGTACTGGTTAAGTCCCTTGGTTTAGTCCTGGTTTAGTCTCGGTTTAGTTCCTGGTTTGGACCCTGATTCAGTCCCTGTTTTAGACCTGGTTTAGTCCTAGTTTAGTCCTGATTCAGTCCCTGTTTTAGACCTGGTTTAGTCCTTTTTTTTTTTAGCTCAGTTTAGTGCCTGGATTGAACCCTGATTCAGTCTGTTTTAGTTCTAGTTTAGTCCTGATTCAGTCCCTGTTTTAGACCTGACTTAGTCCTGGTTTAGTCCTGATTCAGTCCTTGTTTTAGACCTGACTTAGTCCTGGTTTAGTCTCGGTTTAGTCCCTGGTTTGGACCCTGATTCAGTCCCTGTTTTAGACCTGGCTTAGTCCTGGTTTAGTCCTGATTCAGTCCCTGTTTTAGACCTGGCTTAGTCCTGGTTTAGTCCTGATTCAGTCCCTGTTTTAGACCTGACTTAGTCCTGGTTTAGTCCTATTTTAATCCATGTCACAAAGTACAAAGCCATAATTGGTTGAAGCTTGGATTGAACCGTAAAACTTTGTGCTGTAAGGCAATAACTTAACCAGCTGCGCCACTGTTAGCCTCAGTTCCACCTCGGGGGTTTTAGTTTGTCATTTTTATTTCATTATTTCGGTTTTAAGTTTAGTGCGCTTTTATTTTCCAAATCGCTCCCGGATGCGCCGCGTGTTCTCGCCTCGAACTTCCCGCACGGCAGGAGCGATACCCGATGGACATACGCGCCCGTTTCTGCGCTCTGTCGTGTCGGTTTTTCACCCGAATCCACCGCTCTCCTCTGACCCACTGACCCCGGGCACCGAGCAGCCCCGACGCCGAGTGGAGTGTGCCGTCCTCCCCGCTGTGAGTACCGAGTCTCCGGGGCCACCGAGCTCCGGCTCCGCGCGGAACTGTGCCCTTGACAACTCCACCCGCGAGCCGAGAGCGCTGGAAATCAAACTTCACTCGTATTTACCGCAGTTTAACCGTCTTGAAGTGCGCATACGTGCGGATTTGACGCGCGGGTTTGTGCGTAATGCGTTGGAAGTGTGCGCATTGCTCGAGGACAGGGGTGTAGCCTCACATCCACATTGTCTGGCGCTGTTTACTCGGTCCAACCCGCGGACTTTTACGCGCGGACGGACCGGCTGTACTCGAGCTCAGTGGACAACTTTAGAAGGCGTTCATGCGCACAAATCCGCGTCTTAAACTCGCGTAAAATGGTGCTTTTTTTGTGCCATTGCTACGTTACTTCACACGGGCAGCGTAACGAGCGTGAGGCGAAAACAAACGCGCTTCCGGTCACGTCCTTCACAATAAAACCTGCGCTAATACAGAAGATGAATCCGAAAAAAACTCGAATAGAACCACGAAAACTGCGGAAGTCCACAGAAAGTCCACAGAGGCCAGATTCATAAGCAAGAGTTTTTCTTCCTTGTCATCCCGAGATAACAAGAGAATTCAAGATCTCGAGAAAACGGTTTGGACATGGTTTAGTCCTGGTTTAGTCCTGGTTTAGACTTGGTTTAGTCCTGGTTTAGTCCTGGTTTAGACCTGGTTTAGACCTGTTTTAGTCCTGGTTTAGACCTGTTTTAGTCCTGGTTTAGTCCTTGTTTAGTCCTAGTTTAGACCTGTTTTAGTCCTGGTTTAGACCTGTTTTAGTCCTGTTTTAGTCCTGGTTTAGTCCTGGTTTAGTCCTGGTTTAGAGCTGGTTTAGTCCTGGTTTAGACCTATTTTAGTCCTGGTTTAGACCTGGTTTAGTTCTGGTTTAGACTTGGTTTAGTCCTGGTTTAGACTTGGTTTAGTTCTGGTTTAGACCTGGTTTAGTTCTGGTTTAGACTTGGTTTAGTCCTGGTTTAGTCCTGGTTTAGACTTGGTTTAGTCCTGGTTTAGTTCTGGTTTAGTCCTGGTTTAGTCCTGGTTTAGACTTGGTTTAGTCCTGGTTTAGTTCTGGTTTAGTCCTGGTTTAGTCCTGGTTTAGACCTGGTTTAGACCTGGTTTAGTCCTGGTTTAGTCCTAAAGTAAAATAAGCAGTAAATAAAGTAGTATAATTAATATTTATCTTGTTAAAAATATAGGGTGTTAATATAAGGGAAATGTCCATATTTTGGCCGCTGATCAGGTGATATATTGATCAGGGGTTGACACATGGGAGATTGAATTACGACTTTTAATTCAGGATAATTTCCAGATGAGTCCGCGGCACCTCCACAGAAGACTGGCCCGGCTTCGTCTTTACCGACGGAGACGTTTTCTCGAGATCACGAGTTAATTTTCTCGTTAAGTTGGAAAATAATCAATAGGAACACGGCGTCTGTCGGCGTCCGTATAAAACTGACCTGTCTCAGATTTAAAATTTTGAAATGTGAAATTAAATGCCGTTTCCTCATCGAAAACATGTTGAACACAAACTCTGCACATTTAGGCCGAGTTCTGATCTCAAACTGAAAACGCTCCATTCCACCTTGTGATGTCATCGTGGAAAAAGTGCTCCACTGTGTTTTTAAACTCCACACACTGTGCCACGAGTCCAGGTTTAGTTCTTTTTTTAGTCCTTATTCAGACTAGTCCTGATTAAGACTTGGTTCAGTCCCTTGGTTTAGTCCTGGTTTAGTCCTGGTTTAGACCTGGTTTAGACCTGGTTTAGTCCTGGTTTAGTCCTGGTTTAGAGCTGGTTTAGTCCTGGTTTAGACCTGGTTTAAACCTGGTTTAGACCTGGTTTAGTTTAGACCTGGTTTAGACCTGGTTTAGACCTGGTTTAGTCCTGGTTTAGACCTGGTTTAGACCTGGTTTAGACCTGGTTTAGTCCTGGTTTAGACCTGGTTTAGACCTGGTTTAGTTTAGACCTGGTTTAGACCTGGTTTAGACCTGGTTTAGACCTGGTTTAGTTTAGACCTGGTTTAGACCTGGTTTAGACCTGGTTTAGACCTGGTTTAGACCTGGTTTAGACCTGGTTTAGACCTGGTTTAGACCTGGTTTAGTCCTGATTTAGTCTTGATTTAGTCTTAGTTTAGTTCCTGGTTTGGACCCTGATTCAGTCCGTGTCTGCTCCACTGTGTTTTTAAACCCCACACACCTTCCAAACTCCAACTTGATGACATCACGAGGTGGAACAGAGCGTTTGGAGCTTTGGAGATGTTACAGACGAATAATAAAGAGTTCAAAACACAACTCCAGCTCTGTTTCTGAGGAGGAAAGGGCGTTCGTTTGTATAATACAGGAGCTTTAAACTTTAAACTCCTGCTCCAGCACTGATCAGGACTGTGTCCACACAGAAATATTTGCTATTTTTTGAGTGTTTTAAAATGTGACAGCAGAGATCTGAAACAAAACAAAACCACGAAAACCAGATCCTCATTTTCCTCTGGTCTGGATCCTAAAAAAGTCCCATTTTCAGGACAGAGCAGAAGGATCAGAGCACAGAGACGAGAACACACCCATGGACCTGGTTTAGTCCTGGTTTAGTCCTGGTTTAGACCTGGTTTAGACCTGGTTTAGACCTGGTTTAGACCTGGTTTAGTTTAGACCTGGTTTAGTCCTGGTTTAGACCTGGTTTAGACCTGGTTTAGACCTGGTTTAGACCTGGTTTAGTCTTGGTTTAGTCCTGGTTTAGACCTGGTTTAGACCTGGTTTAGACCTGATTTAGACCTGGTTTAGTTTAGACCTGATTTAGTCCTGGTTTATTCCTGGTTTATACCTGGTTTAGACCTGGTTTAGTCCTGGTTTAGACCTGGTTTATACCTGGTTTATTCCTGGTTTAGACCTGGTTTATACCTGGTTTAGACCTGGTTTAGACCTGGTTTAGACCTGGTTTAGTCCTGGTTTAGACCTGGTTTAGACCTGGTTTATACCTGGTTTAGACCTGGTTTAGACCTGGTTTAGTCCTGGTTTAGACCTGGTTTAGACCTGGTTTAGACCTGGTTTAGACCTGGTTTAGTCTTGGTTTAGTCCTGGTTTAGACCTGGTTTAGACCTGGTTTAGACCTGATTTAGACCTGGTTTAGTTTAGACCTGATTTAGTCCTGGTTTATTCCTGGTTTATACCTGGTTTAGACCTGGTTTAGTCCTGGTTTAGACCTGGTTTATACCTGGTTTATTCCTGGTTTAGACCTGGTTTATACCTGGTTTAGACCTGGTTTAGACCTGGTTTAGTCCTGGTTTAGACCTGGTTTATACCTGGTTTATACCTGGTTTATACCTGGTTTAGACCTGGTTTAGTTTAGACCTGATTTAGTCCTGGTTTAGACCTGGTTTAGACCTGGTTTAGACCTGGTCCTCGATTTAAAGCTGCACTGTGTAACTTTTCTAGTGTGTGATGTTATCACTTTGCCTGGAATGTTCCAGAATACGGCATTAAACTCATTATCCTACAGGTGTTTTAGTGCCCTGGTGCTATTTTCTGCTCGTCTCCATGGAGATAAAGGTCTAATGCCGTACTGCGGAACATTCCAGGCAAAGCAGTAACATCTCTGGGGAGAGAAGCACCAGAAAAGTTCCACAGTGCACCTTTAAACAGCTGCCTTAATGATTTGCCTCAGTGTGTGGTTTATCTTTGATAGTTTGTGGTCTTTGGGCACAGAAGAGCAGCCACGTCTCCGCTGCTCTGCCCCAGGGCGCACGCACATGACATATTTCAGGTTTTGCGGTACCTGTGGGGTTTGCAGTACTTGCCGTGTACTTTGAGGAGATTATCTTGAGTACTTCTTGGATATTTGAAGTATGTGAGAGTCGAATGAGTCAGAGATCAGACTGTCACACCTTCCTGTCACTCTGCCCTTCAGAAGAGCGCCCTCTGCAGGCAGCACACCGGCTTTAGTCCTGATTCAGTCCTGGTTTAGTCCTGGTTTAGTCCTGGTTTAGTCCTGGTTTAGTCCTGGTTTAGTCCTGGTTTAGTCCTGGTTTAGTCCTGGTTCAGTCCTGGTTCAGTCCTGGTTTAGTCCTGGTTTAGTCCTGGTTTAGTCCTGGTTCAGTCCTGGTTCAGTCCTGGTTCAGTCCTGGTTTAGTCCTGGTTTAGCCCTGGTTCAGTCCTGGTTCAGTCCTGGTTCAGTCCTGGTTTAGTCCTGGTTCAGTCCTGGTTTAGTCCTGGTTTAGCCCTGGTTTAGTCCTGGTTCAGTCCTGGTTCAGTCCTGGTTCAGTCCTGGTTCAGTCCTGGTTTAGTCCTGGTTCAGTCCTGGTTCAGTCCTGGTTTAGCCCTGGTTTAGTCCTGGTTCAGTCCTGCTTCAGTCCTGGTTCAGTCCTGGTTCAGCCCTGGTTCAGTCCTGGTTCAGTCCTGGTTTAGCCCTGGTTTAGTCCTGGTTTAGCCCTGGTTTAGTCCTGGTTTAGTCCTGGTTTAGTCCTGGTTCAGTCCTGGTTCAGTCCTGGTTCAGTCCTGGTTCAGCCCTGGTTCAGTCCTGGTTTAGTCCTGGTTTAGTCCTGGTTCAGTCCTGGTTCAGTCCTGGTTCAGTCCTGGTTCAGCCCTGGTTTAGTCCTGGTTTAGTCCTGGTTCAGTCCTGGTTCAGTCCTGGTTCAGTCCTGGTTTAGTCCTGGTTTAGTCCTGGTTCAGTCCTGGTTCAGTCCTGGTTTAGCCCTGGTTTAGTCCTGGTTCAGTCCTGCTTCAGTCCTGGTTCAGTCCTGGTTCAGCCCTGGTTCAGTCCTGGTTCAGTCCTGGTTTAGCCCTGGTTTAGTCCTGGTTTAGCCCTGGTTTAGTCCTGGTTTAGTCCTGGTTTAGTCCTGGTTCAGTCCTGGTTCAGTCCTGGTTCAGTCCTGGTTCAGCCCTGGTTCAGTCCTGGTTTAGTCCTGGTTTAGTCCTGGTTCAGTCCTGGTTCAGTCCTGGTTCAGTCCTGGTTCAGCCCTGGTTTAGTCCTGGTTTAGTCCTGGTTCAGTCCTGGTTCAGTCCTGGTTCAGTCCTGGTTCAGTCCTGGTTCAGTCCTGGTTCAGCCCTGGTTCAGTCCTGGTTCAGTCCTGGTTCAGCCCTGGTTTAGTCCTGGTTCAGTCCTGGTTCAGTCCTGGTTCAGTCCTGGTTCAGTCCTGGTTCAGTCCTGGTTCAGTCCTGGTTCAGTCCTGGTTTAGTCCTGGTTTAGTCCTCAGTACTATATGAAGGCTTTGACAGCTGCAGATTAAAGATTATATAAGAGTTACTTGAGGATTAGTCGGTTCATTTGAACAGAAAATCCCGTTTAATAAAATCACAAAAATGTCACTGAAAAGCTAATTACATGATCACAGTCTGGGTTTAGTCCTGGTTTAGTCCTGGTTTAATTTCATATTCATTTGGATTCAGCAGGGTTTCACAATAAGAGCGTGCTGTGTGTGTTCCAGGTCCAGTGCTTTTATTGTGAAGGTCCAACATGCCGCTGTTTGGAAAATCCCACAAAAGTCCGAGTGAGATCGTCAAGATCCTGAAGGAAAACCTCAACATCCTGGTCAAGCAGGAGAAGAAGGCCGACAAGGTGAGTCTAGACCAGGTCCAGACCGGGTCCAGACTGGGTTTAGTCCTGGTTCATTCCCTCATTTAGTCCAGGTTCAGACCTGGTTCAGTTCTCCAGATTATATTGAGTGAATGTGAGAGTTGACTGGAGTTTGTGATGTTCTCGCACTGCTTTGTTAAAGTTATCAGCACCATGAAAGAACAGGACTAAACCAGGACTAAACCAGGACTAAACCAGGACCAAACCAGGACCAAACCAGGACTAAACCAGGACTAAACCAGGACTAAACCAGGACTAAACCAGGACCAAACCAGGACCAAACCAGGACTAAACCAGGACCAAACCAGGACCAAACCAGGAGTTAACACAGACTAAACCAGGACTAAACCAGGACTAAACCAGGACTAAACCAGGACCAAACCAGGAGTTAACACAGACTAAACCAGGACTAAACCAGGACTAAACCAGGACTAAACCAGGACTAAACCAGGACCAAACCAGGAGTTAACACAGACTAAACCAGGACTAAACCAGGACTAAAGCAGGACTAAAGCAGGACTGAAGCACGACTAAACCAGGACCAAACCAGGACTAAACCAGGACCAAACCAGGAGTTAACACAGACTACACCAGGACTACACCAGGACTAGACCAGGACTAGACCAGGACTAAACCAGGACTACACCAGGACTAAAGCAGGACTACACCAGGACTACACCAGGACTACACCAGGACTACAGCAGGACTAAAGCAGGACTACACCAGGACTAAAGCAGGACTAAAGCAGGACTACACCAGGACTACAGCAGGACTACAGCGTGTTGAAATGGTGTCTCCACAGGCGTCGGAGGAGGTGTCCAAATGTCTGGTGTCGATGAAAGAGATCCTGTACGGCTCGAACGACAAAGAGCCGCACACCGAGACCGTGGCTCAGCTCGCCCAGGAGCTCTACACCAGCGGCCTCCTGCTGAGCCTCGTGGAGCACCTGCAGCTCATCGACTTCGAGGTACTACACAAGTACTATGAAAAATACTACTACTGCTACTGCTAGTACTACTGCTGCTAATCCTCTGCTGTGTTAGAATAATACTATGACTATTGTAACTGCTACAACAAAACTTCAGCTCAGCCCAGGATCCTGGCCACATCTGGTCCTTAGTCCTGCTTTAGTCCTGTTTCAGTCCTGGTTTAGTCCTGGTCTAGTCCCGGTCTAGTCCTGTCTAATCCTGGTTTAGTCCCGGTCTAGTCCCGGTCTAGTCCTGGTCTAGTCCTGGTTTAGTCCCGGTCTAGTCCTGTTTCAGTCCTGGTTTAGACCTGGACTAGTCCCGGTCTAGTCCCGGTCTAATCCTGGTTTAGTCCCGGTCTAGTCCTGTTTCAGTCCTGTTTTAGTCCTGGTCTAGTCCTGGTTTAGTCCCAGTCTAGTCCCGGTCTAGTCCTGGTTCAGTCCTGGTCTAATCCCGTGTGTGTTTCAGGGGAAGAAGGACGTGTGTCAGATCTTTAATAACATCCTGAGGCGACAGATCGGGACCCGGAGCCCCACAGTCGAATATTTCTGCTCCCACAGCGAAGTGCTCTTCATCCTCCTGAGAGGGTAAGAACTGAACCCGGACCGGACCAGACCAGGACCAGACCAGGACTGTACCAGGACTGAACCAGGACTGAACCAGGACCGGACCAGGACTAAACCTGGTCCAGCCCCAGTCTAATCCCGGACCGTCTCTGGTCTGGTCTCTGGTCTCTGGTCTCTGGTCCGGTCTCTGGTCTGGTCTCTGGTCTGGTCTCTGGTCTGTTTGTTTTCAGTATTATCATCATTATTGTTAATCTACAAATAAACTCATCTCTACAGGCAGTCGGCCGATGATTCGGGCTGAACGATTTTAAGAACAAAATTGAATTGCGATTTTTCTGGCAGATATTGCGACTTCGATTTCATCCACGATTTCTTTCAAATGAAGTTTCAGTGCACATGAACATTTGCAAACATCACAGAAACTTACATCATCCCATTCAAACACTAAATTCCACTAAACTGTAAAGCAAGAATGAAAATTGAAGTCAATAATTTATTTCAAATGTCGTCCTGTTTATTAAAAACAAACCTGCTGTACACAGGCTACACTGAGCGCTCGAGCGACCGCACTTATTCCACCTGAACAACTAAAAGAGCGTCTGTGTCTGAAGTAGAGAAAAAAACACTCTCTAAAGTGCTGCGAGGTCAGACTTTTATGGCTCAAGGAGCTGGATTGTTTTATTTTATAACAAATGTATAAAATACAATGAACTTAACTTAAATATAGCGATGCTAAATATAGCAATGCTAATCGCGGTAGCCTTTCTATAGTGTTTGTAATGTAAACTAGCCTTATGCTAACAGTTTGCCAGCTAACAACAGAGGGGAAGCATTAGGGATGGGCATTCAGTGAAGTTTTCTTCGTCGATTATGCAAATCAACATGCGTAGAGGTGGATTAAAGCGAGGCGACACGAAGGAAAATCCAGGAAATCCAGTCCACATTTTGCAGCAGGAGCAGAGCAGCCGACAGGGAATCACTGTGGAGTCATTTCAGCACAAACAGACATGGCTCATGGATCGGAAATTTTCACAGGTTGGATCGGAATTTCCGATCCATGAATTACATTGATATCAGAAAGCGATACTGGATCGGATCGGGCCCATCCCTCATCTAAACCCGGTCTAAACCCGGTCTAAACCCGGTCTAAACCCGGTCTAAACCCGGTCTAAACCCGGTCTCTGTTGCAGGTACGAGACTCCTCAGGTGGCTCTGAATTGCGGGATAATGCTCAGGGAGTGCATCCGTCACGAGGCTTTGGCCAAAATCGTGCTTCACTCTGAAGAGTTCCACAGATTCTTCCACTACGTCGAGATGTCCACATTCGACATCGCTTCCGACGCCTTCGCCACCTTCAAGGTACGAATCAGGACGTGGACTTTAACATGACGCCGTTTCCTCCGATTCATTCACAAACCTCCATGTTTTATCCCTCGTTCTTTAGGATCTACTGACGAGACATAAAGTGCTGGTGGCTGAATTCCTCGAACAAAACTATGACGCAGTGAGTAAGATTTTAGAAAAACTTAGTTAAAATTGTGCGGTAAAAAGTGCGGACGAAATCTTCACTGGATTCATTTTATAAACTTAAAATCTTTTCAGGTTTTTGCAGATTATGAAAAGCTGCTTCATTCTGAAAACTACGTCACCAAACGACAGTCTCTAAAGGTAAACCAGGACTAAACCAGGACTAAACCAGGACTAAACCAGGACTGAACTAGGACTAAACCAGGACTAAACCAGGACTAAACCAGGACTAAACCAGGACTAAACCAGGTCTAAACCAGGTCTAAACCAGGACTAAACCAGGACTAAAGCAGGTCTAAAGCAGGACTAAACCAGGACTAAACCAGGACTAAACCAGGACTAAACCAGGACTAAACCAGGACTAAACCAGGTCTAAACCAGGACTAAACCAGGACTAAACCAGGACTAAACCAGGTCTAAACCAGGTCTAAACCAGGACTAAAGTAGGTCTAAAGCAGGACTAAACCAGGACTAAACCAGGACTAAACCAGGACTAAACCAGGACTAAACCAGGACTAAACCAGGTCTAAACCAGGACTAAACCAGGACTAAACCAGGTCTAAACCAGGTCTAAACCAGGACTAAACCAGGACTAAAGCAGGTCTAAAGCAGGTCTAAACCAGGACTAAAGCAGGTCTAAAGCAGGTCTAAACCAGGACTAAAGCAGGTCTAAACCAGGTCTAAACCAGGTCTAAACCAGGACTAAACCAGGTCTAAACCAGGACTAAACCAGGTCTAAACCAGGTCTAAACCAGGACTAAAGCAGGTCTAAAGCAGGTCTAAACCAGGACTAAAGCAGGTCTAAACCAGGACTAAACCAGGTCTAAACCAGGACTAAACCAGGTCTAAACCAGGTCTAAACCAGGTCTAAACCAGGACTAAACCAGGTCTAAACCAGGTCTAAACCAGGACTAAACCAGGACTAAACCAGGACTAAACCAGGACTAAACCAGGTCTAAACCAGGTCTAAACCAGGACTAAACCAGGACTAAAGTAGGTCTAAAGCAGGACTAAACCAGGACTAAACCAGGACTAAACCAGGACTAAACCAGGACTAAACCAGGTCTAAACCAGGTCTAAACCAGGACTAAACCAGGACTAAACCAGGACTAAACCAGGACTAAACCAGGTCTAAACCAGGTCTAAACCAGGACTAAACCAGGTCTAAACCAGGTCTAAACCAGGTCTAAACCAGGACTAAACCAGGACTAAACCAGGTCTAAACCAGGACTAAACCAGGACTAAACCAGGACTAAACCAGGTCTAAACCAGGTCTAAACCAGGACTAAACCAGGACTAAAGCAGGTCTAAACCAGGACTAAACCAGGACTAAACCAGGTCTAAACCAGGACTAAACCAGGACTAAACCAGGACTAAACCAGGACTAAACCAGGACTAAACCAGGACTAAACCAGGTCTAAACCAGGACTAAACCAGGTCTAAACCAGGTCTAAACCAGGACTAAACCAGGACTAAACCAGGACTAAAGCAGGACTAAAGCAGGACTAAAGCAGGACTAAACCAGGACTAAACCAGGACTAAACCAGGTCTAAACCAGGTCTAAACCAGGACTAAAGCAGGACTAAACCAGGACTAAACCAGGACTAAAGCAGGACTAAACCAGGACTAAACCAGGACTAAAGCAGGACTAAAGCAGGACTAAAGCAGGACTAAACCAGGACTAAACCAGGACTAAACCAGGTCTAAACCAGGTCTAAACCAGGACTAAAGCAGGACTAAACCAGGACTAAACCAGGACTAAAGCAGGACTAAACCAGGACTAAAACAGGACTAAAGCAGGTCTAAAGCCGGTGTTCTGTTGCAGCTTCTGGGGGAGCTTCTGTTGGATCGACATAACTTCACGGTGATGACTCGTTACATCAGCAAAACGGAGAACCTCAAACTCATGATGAACCTCCTGAGAGACAAGAGCGCCAACATCCAGTTCGAGGCCTTCCACGTCTTCAAGGTCTCCTCCTCTGCTCCTCCGCATCATCTCACCTCCTCTGCTGTCTGCTGTTCCTCTGCTCCTCCTCTGCTCCATCTGCTCATCCTCTGCTCCTCTGCATCATCTTCTCCTCCTCTGCTCCTCTCCTCGTCATTTTTTTTTTCTAACATTTCTTCGTATTTTTCCTCCAGGTTTTCGTGGCGAACCCGAATAAGACGCAGCCGATCGTGGACATCCTCCTGAAGAACCAAACCAAACTCATCGACTTCCTGTCCAACTTCCAGAAGGACCGGACGGACGACGAACAGTTCAACGACGAGAAGACCTATTTAATCAAACAGATCCGCGACCTCAAGAAGCCCGCCTCCTAAAGCCGTCGCCGTAGAAACGCGCGCACAAACTAAATCGCTCTATTTAAGTAAGCAACTTCTGAGACTCTTATTGTGAAGGTTCTCAATCACTGATCACTTCCTGTATTTTATTTTGTTCATCCGTCGCTTGTTTTTGATTTGCTCAGCTTCAGAGGGCCGGCGCTTAAAAACAAAACATTTAAACCATTTTTTATTTTGAAAAGGCCTGATTGTCTTTTAGTTTGAAAATTGCTCATTTTTAGAGCCATGTTTAAAATGATTTGTTTGACTTTCACTAGGCCAAAATTGAAGAAATTCTAATAAATAAATTGCCTTGAAAACTACAAATTGACTAACAAATTGATTACATTAATTTCAGACTAAAATAAATAAAACACTTATGACACGATGAGATTTACAGGAATATTTCTGAAATTTAGAAGTTCTAGAAATAAAAAAAAATAAACAAAAAAAATTTGATGCAAAATTTTGTCAAAAATATCTTGTCTTTAACTTTCACTAGGCAAAAATTTAAGAGTCAGATTTGCAAATTCTAATAAATAAATTTCCCTTAAAAACCACAAATTCACAAATTGACAACATTTATTTCAGACTAAAATAAAAAAAAACACTTATGACAATATGAGGTATACAGGAATATTTCTGAAATTTATGCAGAAAATTCCAGAAATGTAGATTAAAACACCACTGTGGTTTGGAAAAAAAAAAATTGATGAAAATTCAAACAGTCAAAAATGTCTTGTCTTGTTTAATTTTCACTATGCAAAATTTAAATTCCAAAATTTAAATGTAAATTCCAATAAATTGCCCTTAAAACTTAACAAATTCACAAATTTATGACATTTTGTGAATTTGTAAAATTTCTGGAATTTTTAAATTTTGGAAATTTGCAGAAAATTCCTGAAATTCCAAATGTGGATTAAAGGTCCCATGGCATGAAATTTTCACTTTCTGAGGTTTTTGAACGTTAATGTGAGCTCCCCTACCCTGTTTAGCCCCCCCCCCCCCATGGCTAAAAGTTGTGAAATGTCTAAACTGAGCATTTGCGATCCTTTTCTGCGTTACAAAAAATCAGAGCTCAAACGGGCGATTTTGAACAAGGAAACTTATTGACGTCGGATCGAAAAAAGAAATGCAAATGCAGTTCCACCCCCGTCTGTCTGTACTCAGCGTCTCTGTAAATAGGGTGACCACCCGCATGAAACAGGAAAGGAGGACACTTGTGTCCAAAAAGGAGGACAAAGGCCCTTAAGTGAGGACACCTTGTTTTTGTTTTTTTTGTAGGCCAGCTCTTTTCTCCTCATTTGCATTCAAGCAACAAGGCCCATTATGACCTGTTCTGAGGGAGAAAAATGACTCTTTCTCATCTTATCTCTGTTTCTCATGAGTGTTGATTTTGAAGAAGGATTCATTTACAGTATTAGGGAACCATTAAGGAGCCATATAAAAGCATCAAGAAGTACCATGTCATGGGATCTTTAAAATGCCACTGTGGTTTGAAAAAAAAAAAAATTAAATTAAAACAAAAAAAAATTAAGAAAATTTAAACAGTCAAAAATGTCTTGTTTTTCACATTTGTAAATTCTAATAAATACATTGCCCTTAAAACTAATAAATTCACAAATTTATGACATTTTGTGAATTTGTGAAATTTATGCAGAAAACTCCAGAAATTCCAAATGTGGATTAAAACGCCACTTTGGTTTGATTTTTTTTTTTTTTTTTTTAAATGCAACATTTAAACAGTGAAAAATATCCAGTTAACAGTTACAGGCCTTCTTACGGTTAGCAGTACGAGTCTGTACGACAATTCTCCATAAATATACGAAAACACGAGACAAAAATAATTGAAATAACGCTCTGAAGGGGGAGTGACTTAGAGCAGAGAGCAACATGGTGATCTAAATATGTTATACCCCATTTAAGTGAAGGATAATTTTACGTTCTTATTTAATTTTTAATCCCTGGTCCTCTTCGCTGGCGGCTGATAGCACTTTCTGTAAAAATGAAGAAAATTTTGCAAATAATTGTGTCTTTTTCATTTTTTTTCCCTCATGCTTTTATTTTGAAATGAGTGCCATCCTTTGAGGCTTTTATTGTTGTGAACATCATTTACATATTATTTGCATATTGATTACAGAGATCAAAGAGGTGCCTTTTATTTTTTCAAATAATTCCATGTTTTTTTTTGTATTTTGGGGGAGCTTAATTTGAATCGAAAATGTTTTGATTAAGCAGTGAACCTTACGTAATTTTGGAGATTTTTGTCCATTTTTGAATATTTCTGTACAGTTTTTTCAAATTTACACTTTTTTTTGGAGTTGCCAATTCACTCACGAAGAGTTATGCTGAAAATCGAAGAATTATAATGTATACTAACACTTTAAATGCCATTGGACGCGTTTCACATGTTTCAGTCCGTTTCAGTTTGTTTCAGAAAAGTAAAGGTTCAAAGAAAAGTAAAGGTTTTTCAGTTATTTAATTTTCAGTTATCTAATTTCTTTAATTCAGTTATAAACAGTGATAACGTCATTAAAATAAAAATTAAAAATGGAAATTGCACCGAAAATACTGATACAAATTAAACTATAACTTCAAAAATAATAAATGTAAATTAGAATTGAGAAACAATCTGCAACTTCACAGATTCACGTGATTTAAAATGAAATCAAAATTGACAAAATAATTCAAAATGTTTGGCTAAGTAATACGCACTAAAAACTACTAAAAGTTTACAAACTCATACAATTGATTCAAAATAGATAAAACGATTCTGATTTTTTATTTTGATCATTGCGTAACTATCAGATCTAAAAAAAATAAACATTTTGAAATTTGAGCTCAAAATTCCAAAGAAAAAATGTTGAATTCCAAACATGGATTAAACCCCCACATTTCGTTGTAAACATAAAACTTGTAATTATTGTAAATCTTGCTAAATTGAATTGCTGATTTCATAATTTTCTACTTTTTACCATAAATCTGTTCTGTCAGTTGGGGTGAATGGTTAGCAGTTAGCTGTTAGCCGTTAGCAGTTAGGAGTTAGCTGTTAGCCGTTAGCAGTTATCTTTAGCCATTAGCAGTTAGCTGTTAGCCGTTAACAGTTAGGAGTTAGCTGTTAGCCGTTAGCAGTTATCTTTAGCCGTTAGCAGTTAGGAGTTAGCCGTTACCAGTTAGCAATTAGCTGTTAGCAGTTAACAGTTAGGAGTTAGCTGTTAACAGTTAGCAGTTAAGTTAGCCGTTAACAGTTAGCAGTTAACAGGAGTTAGCTGTTAGCCGTTAGCAGTGGCAGTATTACATTTTAGTGACTCATTCTCACAGACATGATTTTTTTTGGGTTTGTTTTTGATTTGCAGCCGATCGACTCTGGTTTAACATCTGTACGAACAAAAACAATAAAAATATGGGACGCAGCTCGAGTCTGAGGAGTTTATTTTTGTCATTTTCAAATTATGGTAAACTCTTGAGCGAATCACAATTTTGAAAGAAATCTCCAAACTTCTGATCCACAAATGTTTCTCCTTCTCATTCTTTATTTGTCCCAGTTGGACAGCAATCTCCACGAGACAATATGCAGCGGACCGACCCTAAAGTTCCATAATGCACCTTTACCTTCAAACTGTGGCTGTGTTGAAGGATCCATGTCCATAGGGGGAGCCAAAGAGCGCAGAGGGTTTGTGGCGAGTGGAGCCCTGGAGTTCTAAGTCGTTTTTATTTTTATTTTTTTGCTGCAATAAAAGAAAATAGAATAAATAAATAAATAAATAAAGGTACCCAAAACATTTAGAGCGTCTGTTATTAAAGTCCAGTTCCTAAAATCACTTGAACACACAATTTAGGCTTCAAACGATGCAGTATCAGACAGAAAAAAAAGTTTAAACCAGGTCTAAACCAAGGACTAAGCCTGAACTAAACCAGGTCTAAATCTGGACTAAACCAGGTCTAAACCAGGATTAAATCAGGACTAAACCAGCACTAAACCAGGTCTAAATCAGATGTGTCAGGACTAACCTAGGACTAAACCAGGACTAAACCAGGAACTAAACCTGAACAAAACCAGGAACTAAATCTGCACTAAACCAGGACTTAACCAGGTCTAAACCAAATGTGAACCAGGACTAAACCAGGGACTACACCAGGACTATACCTGGACTAAACCAGGTTTAAATCTGCAGTAAACCAGGTCTAAATCAGATTTATCAGGACTAAACTAGGACTAAAACCAGGACTGAAACTAGGACCTAAACCATGGACTACACCAGGACTAAACCTGCACTAAACCAGGTTTAAATCAGGTCTAAACCAGGGACCAAACCTGAACAAAACCAGGAACTAAATCTACTCTAATCCAGTAAACCAGGATTAATTTAGGACTAAACCAGGACTTAACCAGGTCTAAATCAGATGTGTCAGGACTAACCTAGGACTAAAACCAGGACTGAAACCAGGACTAAACCAGAAACTACACCAGGACTAAATCTGCACTAAACCAGGTGTAAACCAGGGACTAAACCTGAACAAAACCAGGAACTAAATCTGCACTAAACCAGGATTAAATTAGGACTAAACCAGCACTAAACCAGGATTTAACCAGGTCTAAACCAAATGTGAACCAGGACTAAACAGGGACTACACCAGGACTAAACAGGGACTACACCAGGACTATACCTGGACTAAACCAGGTTTAAATCTGACCTAAACCAGGTCTAAACCAGATGTAATCCAGATGTGAACCAGGTCTAAACCAGGTCTAAACCAGATGTAATCCAGATGTGAACCAGGTCTAAACCAGGACAAAACCAGGACTGAAACCAGAACTAAACCCTTAAAAAGTCAAAACTCACAGAATTCAGTGAATTTCAGGAATGATTGTCAGAAAATTGTGCAGATTTAAACCTGGACTTAGTGAAAGTCAAACAGATTTTCAACTTTTTCACCGAAGAGAACTCTGATTAGTTTTAACGAAAAAGCTTAAAATAACAGAAATTCTAAAGGATAAACAAATGTATAAGAAACAAGTACCTGAGTGGTGATTTCTGGTCCAGCAGGGGGCGCAAGGACTGAGGAGAGAGGCAGTTTAAATGAGACTCACAACAGCAGCTGCTAGACTCAAAATAAGAACAAAAACCATCATGATTTAATGCCATATTCTGTCATTTATTACGGAAAATACAGAACGCTCTTCAGCAGGTCCGATTTGAGGTGTAAAATCACGACTTTCATTTCTACCCATGGCACAGATTTTCCCCACAAATATAAATACTGCATATACACGTCTGTCACCGTTTAAATCTTTAAAATACAAAAATAAAAGCACACACCCTCGAACACATCCTCTCTAAATATATCATTTCAATAAAATAAAACACAATTATTATTTCATTTTTACACATGTCCTGACCCTCAGCGCGCCTTTCCACAGATCTGATCCAATTCTACATTGTTCAGTTAGAGGTTTAAAGTGCACCTGACGGGTCAGAATCCTCGTTTTTTTACTAGAAAAGTAACGATCGTCATTATATTTAAGATTTTTCACACAAATCTGGCCTTTTTCCATTATTTTGGTGAAGTTTGTAAAGTCACTTCCTGGTTGGACACAGCAGCATCTGTGACATGCAGAGAGACTGTTGCCTAGCAACACTAATGTAAACAAGGGACTAAACCAGGACTAGACCAGGACTGAACCAGGGACTAGACCAGGACTAGACCAGGACTAGACCAGGACTAGACCAGGACTAAACCAGGACTAAACCAGGACTAGACCAGGACTGAACCAGGACTAAACCAGGACTAGACCAGGACTAAACCAGGACTGAACCAGGACTAAACCAGGACTAGACC
The DNA here is from genome assembly GCA_036785185.1 of Paratrypauchen microcephalus. Classification (NCBI taxonomy): domain Eukaryota; kingdom Metazoa; phylum Chordata; class Actinopteri; order Gobiiformes; family Gobiidae; genus Paratrypauchen; species Paratrypauchen microcephalus. The sequence continues at coordinate 450,931 of JAVJIX010000235.1, read as the reverse complement.
AGGACTAAACCAGGACTGAACCAGGACTAAACCAGGACTAGACCAGGACTGAACCAGGGACTAGACCAGGACTAGACCAGGACTAAACCAGGACTGAACCAGGACTAAACCAGGACTAGACCAGGACTGAACCAGGACTAAACCAGGACTAAACCAGGGACTAAACCAGGACTAAACCAGGACTAGACCAGGACTAGACCAGGACTGAACCAGGACTGAACCAGGACTAAACCAGGACTAAACCAGGGACTAAACCAGGACTAAACCAGGACTAAACCAGGACTAAACCAGGACTAGACCAGTACTAGACCAGGACTGAACCAGGACTGAACCAGGACTGAACCAGTGTAAACCAGGGACTAAACCAGGACTAAACCAGGACTAGACCAGGACTAAACCAGGACTAAACCAGGGACTAGACCAGGACTAAATCGGGGACTAGACCAGGACTAAATCAGGGACTAGACCAGGACTAAACCAGGACTGAACCAGGACTGAACCTGGACTAAACCAGGGACTAAACCAGGGACTAAACCAGGGACTAAACCAGGGACTGAACCAGGACTAAACCAGGACTAAACCAGGACTGAACCAGGACTAAACCAGGACTGAACCAGGACTAACCAGATCTAAACCAGGACTGAACCAGGACTGAACCAGGACTGAACCAGGACTGAACCAGGACTGAACCAGGACTAACCAGATCTAAACCAGGACTGAACCAGGACTGAACCAGGACTGAACCGGGACTAAACCAGGACTAAACCAGGACTAAACCAGGGACTAAACCAGGGACTAAACCAGGGACTAAACCAGGGACTGAACCAGGACTAAACCAGGACTGAACCAGGACTGAACCAGGACTAAACCAGGACTGAACCAGGTCTAAACCAGGACTAACCAGGACTGAACCAGGACTGAACCAGGACTGAACCAGGACTAAACCAGGTCTAAACCAGGACTAACCAGATCTAAACCAGGACTGAACCAGGACTGAACCAGGACTGAACCAGGACTAAACCAGGACTAAACCAGGACTAAACCAGGGACTAAACCAGGGACTAAACCAGGGACTAAACCAGGGACTGAACCAGGACTAAACCAGGACTAAACCAGGACTAAACCAGGACTGAACCAGGACTGAACCAGGACTAAACCAGGACTGAACCAGGACTAACCAGATCTAAACCAGGACTGAACCAGGACTGAACCAGGACTGAACCAGGACTGAACCAGGTCTAAACCAGGACTAACCAGATCTAAACCAGGACTGAACCAGGTCTAAACCAGGACTAACCAGATCTAAACCAGGACTGAACCAGGACTGAACCAGGACTGAACCAGGTCTAAACCAGGACTGAACCAGGACTGAACCAGGACTGAACCAGGACTAAACCAGGACTGAACCAGTACTATGTAGTGCAGGTATTTTGTTGTTTTAGTGACTTAAATAATTAGTCTTGGTGATTTGTAAATCTTACACATCAGGGCTCTCAAGTCTCACGCATTGAGAGTGTGACACACGCAATTCGACGTGTTCACACACTCACACGCCACACATGGCATTTCTCACGCTGATTTTTATTTTATTTTTTTGTGCCCAGAAAATCGGTCTGTGTGGCTCAGTTTATGCAGGCACCGCGCCCCCCCCCCCTTCCTCCCCACGCCGCTCAGTGAGTGTCTAAGCGCGCACTGCACTGTCAGTAGGGTGACCACCGGCATGAAACAGGAAAGGAGGACACTTGTGTCCAAAAAGGAGGACAAAGGCCCTAAAGTGAGGACACCTTGTTGTTTTTGTTGTTTTTCCCCTTGGGGGGGGGCTGTTGTAATGCTGGATATTACAACATGGATATAGCCATGTCCAACGTTTACTGCAAATCAGGGATGAAAGAGCTTTTAGCGGATCTCCGCTTTTTATTCAGCCGCGGGGTCTTTTTTTTATATCTGCAAAGTGCGAGCCGCGCGCGGGGGGGGTGCATTTCGGATGTCGCGCACAGGGCTCCAAGGAGCGCTCAGGGAGTTAGTGTGTTTGCTCAGACACATTAAAAATTAGGGGGAACATTGGCCATGTCCCAATTCCAAGTATTACTAGTCGCAATAGAATAATATTTTGTCTGTAGGGAACAAGGAGCAGACCACCCGGCTCATTGAGCTGAGGCGGGACCTGTTCCATTTCACAGACGCCCATGTGATCCCCGGACTGCACTCAGGGCTGAGCGAGTATGCACCGCCTCGACTGCAGACTGAAACCACACTCCGAACCGTGCACTCGCTGGATTGGGAAACGGCGAACATCGCAGAGTAGCAAGTGTAAATAATGGGTGGGGATTTATGACGATTTATGCAACGCTGGCCGACGAGGGTCCGAAAGGAGGACAAAATGTAAAAAAGGAGGACACGTGACAGACGGCCGGACAGACAGCTCTAAAACCGGACTGTCCGGACGAAATCCGGACGAATGGTCACCTAACTGTCAGTGAACGACAAAACGGAGAACCATCAGGTAATAACTTCATTTATATAACTCTCATTAGTTGCTTTGTAGTTTAAGTTTGGTCTTTAGACAAACATTTACACAGGGCTCTGTGTAAATGCAATAGAAATTCGATCACAATTCGACTCACACGGCATTTCTCACGCAATTCAAGCCCCCCCCGCTCCTCGGAAATTACAGTCTCACGCACGACCCCGCTCAAAACTTGACAGCCCTGCACATTTTGTTTTTGGATTAAATCTTGCACCTGATGCCCTCCCGGTCTGATTCCCGTGAACAGCAGTTTGAACATTTCCTATTTAAGCCCAAAAAGTTCTGGACTTCCCCTTTAAGTCGAGTAAAACAGTTTAAACTAAAATCTAAAATCTGTCACGAGGTCATGAGTTGAACTTTCAGATACATTTCTGGTCATGTTTTGTTCCTAAATGTTTAAATATTGAAATTGTCACTGTGGGTGATTTTTTAAAACGTGTGTCCGTATTTTTATCGATTATTCGCCGTTTGAATCTGGGCTCAGACAAGTGCGAAGCTTCTTGGACTTCCGTACGTCCGGCTCCATATGTAGATTGTGTTTCCCCAAAAATCCATCTGGAAAAAAGGGGAAAAAAAAGAAAATGTTCTTGTTTATTGAAATTTTAGACCCAAATAATTATCAAATATCTGAGAAACTGTTTTAATGTGGTGAAATGTCCCGCAGTGGAGCTTTAAGCCACTGAACCCACAAGATACAGAGCAAGACTGAACCAGGACTGAACCAAGACTGAACCTGGACTAGACCAGGACTAAACCAGGACTGAACCAGGACTGAACCAGGACTAAACCAAGACTAAACCAGGACTGAACCAGGACTAAACCAGGACTGAACCAGGACTAAACCAGGACTGAACCAGGACTAAACCAGGACTGAACCAGGACTAAACCAAGACTGAACCAGGACTAAACCAGGACTGAACCAGGACTGAACCAGGACTAAACCAGGACTGAACCAGGACTGAACCAGGACTGAACCAGGACTGAACCAGGACTGAACCAGGACTAAACCAGGGCTAAACCAGGACTGAACCAGGACTGAACCAGGACTAAACCAAGACTAAACCGGGACTGAACCGGGACTGAACCGGGACTGAACCGGGACTGAACCAGGACTAAACCAGGACTAAACCAGGACTAAACCAGGACTGAACCAAGACTAAACCAGGACTAAACCAGGACTGAACCAGGACTGAACCAGGATTAAACCAGGATTAAACCAGGACCAAACTAGGACTAAACCAGGAATGAACCAGGAATGAACCAGGAACTAAAATGTCCCGCAGTGGGGCTTTAAATCCGTTAGGGTTAGGGCATGTTTCAGTCTTCCTGCATATTTAGTCTGTCTCTCACAACACTCTGTTACACCTGGTGATGTCATCAGGTGGGAATAACCTAATTTAAACCTGAGCTGGTCTCAGAATTCTCACAAAGAATGAGAAGGTTCAACACTGGAGCAAAGACTAAAGCACAAAGGTTAAATATAATTCTGTATAAATATCTTTAAAAATGTTTTAAATATAAATGATTAAACGGTGGAAGGAGAAGACGTTGGACTTACTGATGTAGTGAGACGACGACTGAAGATCTGGACTCCTCTGCCACTGTGAACACAACCAGATTACACCACCAGAGGGAGACAAACTGGCACCAAACTAGGACTGAACCAGGACTAAACCAGGACTGAACCAACACTAAACCAGGACTAAACCAGGACTAAACCAGGACCAAACCAGGACTGAACCAAGACTAAACCAGGACTAAACCAGGACTGAACCAGGACTGAACCAGGACTGAACCAGGACTGAACAAGGACTGAACAAGGACTGAACAAGGACCAAACCAAGACTGAACCAGGACTGAACCAGGACTAAACCAGGACCAAACCAGGACTATAGCAGGACTATAGCAGGACTACAGCAGGATTAAAGGTCCCATGGCATGAAATTTTCACTTTCTGAGGTTTTTGAATGTTAATGTGAGCTCCCCTCCCCTGTTTGGCCCCCCCCCCCCCCCCCCCATGGCTAAAAGTAGTGAAATGTCTAAACTGAGCATTTGCGATCCTTTTCTGCGTTACAAAAAAATCGGAGCTCAAACGGGCGATTTTGAACAAGGCAATGCAGTTCCACCCCCGTCTGTCTGTACTCAGCGTCTCTGTAAATCACGCCCAGAGAGTTTGGACTGCGAATGCGCTAGGCAATGCGAAATGTGTTTTTTTATTTGCCTGGAGGCACGTCCGAGTGTTTCTAGGCTCGGAAGTCCTTTATCTGAGCCTCTGGACCTTTGAACAGCAGTGGTTTAATTTTATTTTCTGTGGAAATGTGTTTATTTTTCAATGGAATGCTTCAAATCTCTCCCCCCGTGCAAAAACACGGAAATGGATCAGCTGAGTGCTACAGCGGAGAGCGGAGCGTTTGGCCACGCCCCCACCCTCTACAATTGGCCAGCTCTTTTCTCCTCATTTGCATTCAAGCAACAACGCCCAGAATGGAGTGTTCTGAGAGAGAAAAAATACTCTTTCTCATCTTATCTCTGTTTCTCATGCACTGAGTGTTGATTTTGAAGAAGGATTCATTTACAGTATTAGGGAACCATTAAGGAGCCATATAAAAGCATCAACAAGTACCATGTCATGGGATCTTTAAACCAGGTCTAAACCAGGACTGAACCAAGACTGAACCAGGACTGAACCAGGACTGAACCAGGACTGAACCAGGACTGAACCGGGACTGAACCGGGACTGAACCAAGACTGAACCAGGACTGAACCGGGACTGAACCGGGACTGAACCAAGACTGAACCAAGACTGAACCAGGACTGAACCAGGACTTACAGCGTGCTTGTGGATGCCCTGCAGATGTTTGTAGCTCCTGTAGGAGATGTCTCCTTTGTCTCGTCCTTGGTCCAGGTCGGAGCTGTAGATGTGAGACACTCCGGCCGCTCGGATCAGAGGAACGCACTCGTCACATGGACACTTAGTCACGAACAGAAGAGACGCCGCACAACAACCCACATCCCCACACCTGGAACGACGACAAACACCGGGCTAGTCCTAGGACAGCAGTACCAACAGCAGCAGTAGTAGTAGTAGTACTGATGGTAGTAGTAGTCATAGTAGTAGTAGTATTGACAGCAGCAGTAGTAGTAGTAGTACTGATAGTAGTAGTAGTCATAGTAGTAGTAGTAGTATTGACAGCAGCAGCAGTAGTAGTAGTACTGATAGTAGTAGTAGTCATAGTAGTAGTAGTAGTATTGACAGCAGCAGTAGTAGTAGTAGTACTGATAGTAGTAGTAGTCATAGTAGTAGTAGTATTGACAGCAGCAGCAGTAGTAGTAGTACTGATAGTAGTAGTAGTCATAGTAGTAGTAGTAGTATTGACAGCAGCAGCAGTAGTAGTACTGATAGTAGTAGTAGTCATAGTAGTAGTAGTAGTATTGACAGCAGCAGCAGTAGTAGTAGTACTGATAGTAGTAGTAGTCATAGTAGTAGTAGTATTGACAGCAGCAGCAGTAGTAGTAGTACTGATAGTAGTAGTAGTCATAGTAGTAGTAGTATTGACAGCAGTAGTACCTGAACGTGAGCGCGTTCTGCTCGGCGTGGATTATGTATCTGTACTTCCTCCTCTGGCGGTCTTCCTGTTTGTCGTCCATCTGAGGAAACTCGTTGAAGTGCGACCCTGAGGGGTAGGCATTAAACCCACAACCCACGAGGTACAGACCCCCCATCAGACCAGGACCTGGAACAGGACCTGGACCAGGACCGAGACCAGGGCCGAGACCAGGACCTGGACCAGGACCGAGACCAGGGCCGAGACCAGGACCAGGACCAGGACCGAGACCAGGGCCAGGACCAGACTGCAACGAGAGAGAACCGGGACTGAACCTAGAGCTGGGCGATATGGCCTAAAAATAAAATCTCAGATTTAAAAAAAAATCTGATTTCTGATTTTAATTGATTTTTCTCTGCCCTCCTCAAAAACAAATAACAGATGACAGACAAATGTCTCAAAACAATGCAATGTTCTTTTATAAAACAAATACATTACACCTGCATCATTTAAGCGGTTATTGTTTTAAAAAATATCACAGTTATATAAATATCTTTCTTGTATAAAGAAGCATTTTATGGAGCTGAATTATTCCCTGATTGTGGGAAAGATGGACTGGAGTGGGAAGTGTTGTGTTTTAGTTTGAGTTTTTCCTCGAGTGATGCAGAAAAGCCACTGTCTGTGTTCATGTGTGTAGCTTGTGCAGTCTGTGTACAGCTGTGGCAACACAAGAAACATATTTGTGTCTTGGTAGCACAAACTTCAGGTCCAAAACTTTCACCATGTTAATGAATCCGGGCTTTTCCACAGTTTATATGGGCACCATGTCTTTTACGATATGTGCTCGCGCTGTGGGGACCTGCACTTCTCCCACTCCGCTGCCTCTGCTTTAGATGCTAGGATACATTTGTCGCGCTGCAGCTTTTGAACAGTCCTCACAGCGAGCACTCGTTTGTTCTAAGTCCGACGCAAGAAAACCGAACCAGTTCCATATAACGGATGTAAACACCTTTGTTTGGTACAAGCTCCGGCTTTAGCTCACTCGCCGCCGCGCTAGCTCGTGCAATGTTTGGGTACGCCCCGCTAACTTACCCGTGTAGAACGTGGCCGCGCATTAGTTCCGCTCGCATGTAAAAAATAACTAAAAAATTGATTTTCATAAAAACACATCGTCCTGAACTGTAAAGTCGAATTAATCGATAAATCGCACAGGTCTAACTGGACCAGGACTGGACCAGGACTGGACCAGGACTGGACCAGGACTGGACCAGGACTGGACCAGGACTGGACCAGGACTGGACCAGGACTGGACCAGGACTGAGGCGTGGGGTTTTGACAGTTAAAGTGTTAAAGTGAGACTCACGTGTTTTCTTTTGGCCCAGATGACGGCGCCCACGCCCACTTTCGGGTCCTCTGGAACCAAAGTCACAGGTTTAGGCATAAAGACCTGAACAAGACAAGAAAGTGCCTCCAGCTAACGCCAACAAATACCCCCTACCCCCTCTCGCCAGTCAGACCTGTTCTGTAGGACAGCAGCCGAGCCTGGACCATGCAGTGAACCGCCACCTCTGCAGAGACCGGGCCAGGATCTGGACCAGGATCTGGACCAGGATCTGGACCAGGATCTGGACCAGGATCTAGACCAGGATCTAGACCAGGATCTGGACCAGACTGAGACCGAAGAGAAGCATCTGAACTCGACCTGGAGGTGAGGACAAAGTTAAAGTAAGTAGCAGCAGCAGCAGCAGCAGTAGTAGTATTAGTAGTAGTATTAGTAGTAAAACCAGGACTGAACCAGAACTAAACCAGTACTGAACTGGGTTTAATGGGAGTGTTCATGGTCTCACCTGTTGGAGTTCCTCACAAATCAGTTCTTTTTGGTAAAGCTCAGGTTAAACCAGGGGTGCTCAACCTTTTTTTAAAGATCCCATGACATGGTACTTCTTGATGTTTTTATATGGCTCCTTAATGGTTCCCTAATACTGTAAATGAATCCTTCTTCAAAATCAACACTCAGTGCATGAGAAACAGAGATAAGATGAGAGAGAGTATTTTTTCTCTCTCTGGAACACTCCATAATGGGCGATGCAAATGAGGAGAAAAGAGCTGGCCAATAGTAGAGGGTGGGGGCGTGGCCAAACTCTCCGCTCTGGGCTCTGAGCACTCAGCTGATCCATTTCCTTGTTTTTGCGCGGAGAAGAGATTTGAAGCGTTCCATTGAAAAATAAACACATTTCCACAGAAAATAAAATTAAACCACTGCTGTTCAAAGGTCCAGAGGCTCAGATAAAGGACTTCCGAGCCTAGAAACACTCGGACGTGCCTCCAGGCAAATAAAAAAACGCATTTCGCATTGCCTAGCGCATTCGCAGTCCAAACTCTCTGGGCGTGATTTACAGAGACGCTGAGTACAGACAGACTGGAACTGGGGGTGGAACTGCATTTGCATTTCTTTTTTCGATCTGATGTCAATACGGTGCCTTGTTCAAAATCGCCCGTTTGAGCGCCGATTTTTTGTAACGCAGAAAAGGATCGCAAATGCTCAGTTTAGACATTTCACTACTTTTAACCATGGGGGGGGGGCTAAACAGGGTAGGGGAGCTCACATTAACGTTCAAAAACCTCAGAAAGTGAAACTTTCATGCCATGGGACCTTTAAACGAGATCTACTTTTGAGGTTGAGGTTGATGTTGTTCTACCAAGAGGGGGCGTCTGTTAGACATGGCAAATATGGGCTTTTGGAGTGAGATTATTTTTAAAGCCGCATAGGGGCAAAAAAATCGGATTTGGGTCACTTCAGGCTGCAGTGTGAACGTAGCCCAAGATATGTGGTCCTAAAACTGATAAATATCCGATCTTTTGACATGCGACTTCAGTCTGAACGGCCTGGTCACGTTCATCCAACCTGGACGTGTTTCCTCCAGAGAGAGTGGTACAAGTCGGCGCTCAGAAATGTTCACAAACGTTCTTCTCGTCATGTGAAAATAGTATATGAACTCCGTGTCAGTGAAGCGGCGAAGCACGTAGCAATCCCACCACTCTTGTCTGCGACTCTGCACCAACACGTTCATTTCTACGGACGTTGCTGCCGCTGCCCCACAAAACGCCGTGGCCAAAAACCTCGTCCTTCTCCTTCTTAAAACAAATAAGCTGTACATGTTCTGGCTACGGTACGACGGGAACTTTAGGCGACTTCCGTAAACACTGAGCGCGCTCGCTGCACGTGACGTCGTCGTGTCCTCCAAGGCGCATGCGGGACACTTTTGGGGCGTTTAAAGTTCACACTGGAGATCATACAAGTCGCATTTAATTGGAAATGTGAACGACCTCGCAAAAAAATCGGATTTCACAAAAAAATTAAGGCCTGCAGTGTGAACGTAGCCAGACACACATTACTGGCGATCGACTGGTAGACCGCGATCAACTGGTTGGGCACCCCTGGATTAAAGTCTAACAAAGCCTCAGACAGAGCGGTGCCTTTAGTTAGCATCACCCCCAGGAAATGATGATGACGTCAGCAGCAAAGTATCAGTTGTGTGTTTCTCCAGAGTGATTGGTTCACCTGTAGAAGCCGTAGTCTTTGTAGCGTGGGACCCCGGCGACCACCGCAGACAGAACCTGCAGGAGCTGCTCCATGTTGTGCCTCAGCCCACAGAAGTACGGCTCCACACGGAAGTTCTCCAGACTCATGAGGGACAAAAGCTCCTTATGCTCCTCCGAAGAACCGACCAGGAACCGAGAGGAGAGCGACGCCAGGGCACGCAGACGCTCTCTGAAAAACACACCAGATATGAGACTGGACCAGGACTAAAACAGGACTAAAACAGGACTAAACCAGGACTAAAACAGGACTAAAACAGGACTAAAACAGGACTAAACCAGAACTAAAACAGGACTAAACCAGGACTAAACCAGAACTAAAACAGGACTAAACCAGGACTAAACCAGGACTAAAACAAGACTGGACCAGGACTAAAACAGGACTAAAACAGGACTAAAACAGGACTAAACCAGAACTAAAACAGGACTAAACCAGGACTAAACCAGAACTAAAACAGGACTAAACCAGGACTAAACCAGAACTAAAACAGGACTAAACCAGGACTAAACCAGAACTAAAACAGGACTAAAACAAGACGGGACCAGGACTAAAACAGGACTAAAACAGGACTAAACTAGAACTAAAACAGAACTAAAACAGGACTAAAACAGGACTAAAAGAGGACTAAACCAGGACTAAAACAGAACTAAAACAGGACTAAACCAGAACTAAAACAGGACTAAACCAGGACTAAACCAGAACTAAAACAGGACTAAACCAGGACTAAACCAGAACTAAAACAGGACTAAACCAGGACTAAACCAGAACTAAAACAGGACTAAAACAAGACAGGACCAGGACTAAAACAGGACTAAAACAGGACTAAACTAGAACTAAAACAGAACTAAAACAGGACTAAAACAGGACTAAAAGAGGACTAAAAGAGGACTAAAACAGGACTGGACCAGGACTGGACCAGGACTGGACCAGGACTGGACCAGGACTAAAACAGGACTAAAACAGGACTAAACCAGGACTAAACCAGAACTAAAACAGGACTGGACCAGGACTAAAACAAGACTAAAACAGAACTAAAACAAGACTAAAACAGGACTGGACCAGGACTAAAACAAGACTAAAACAGGACTAAAACAGGACTAAAACAGGACTAAACCAGAACTAAACCAGAACTAAACCAGAACTAAACCAGAACTAAAACAGGACTAAAACAGGACTGGACCAGGACTGGACCAGGACTGGACCAGGACTGGACCAGGACTAAACCAGAACTAAAACAGGACTAAAACAGGACTAAAACAAGACTAAAACAAGACTGGACCAGGACTAAAACAGGACTAAAACAGGACTAAAACAAGACTGGACCAGGACTAAAACAGGACTAAAACAGGACTAAAACAGGACTGGACCAGGACTGGACCAGGACTGGACCAGGACTAAAACAGGACTGGACCAGAACTAAACCAGGACTGGACCAGGACTAGACCAGGACTAAAACAGGACTAAAACAGGACTGGACCAGAACTAAGCCAGGACTAAAACAGGACTAAAACAGGACTGGACCAGGACTAGACCAGGACTAAAACAGGACTAAAACAGGACTGGACCAGAACTAAGCCAGGACTAAAACAGGACTAAAACAGGACTGGACCAGGACTAAACCAGAACTAAAACAGGACTAAAACAGGACTAAAACAAGACTGGACCAGGACTAAAACAGGACTAAAACAGGACTGGACCAGGACTGGACCAGGACTGGACCAGGACTAAAACAGGACTGGACCAGAACTAAACCAGGACTGGACCAGGACTAGACCAGGACTAAAACAGGACTAAAACAGGACTGGACCAGAACTAAGCCAGGACTAAAACAGGACTAAAACAGGACTGGACCAGAACTAAGCCAGGACTAAAACAGGACTAAAACAGGACTGGACCAGGACTAAAACAGGACTGGACCAGAACTAAACCAGGACTAAAACAGGACTGGACCAGGACTAAAACAGGACTAAAACAGGACTGGACCAGGACTAAAACAGGACTGGACCAGGACTAAAACAGGACTAAACCAGGACTAAACCAGGACTAAGGTTCGCCTACAAAGATGAAATCAGAGGAGCAGAGTTTGCCTCAGTAGCGCCCCCACCTGTTGTAAAGCTGCTCTAGATCCACCTCGGGTTCGTCTTCTGCGATTTTCTCCATAAAATCTCCGTTTCTGGAGGTTTCGGTCACAAACTGAGCGAGCCCGGGCGCCAGCGGCTGAAGCGGGACGCAGATAAGAGCTCGACTGTTGGATTTGAGTTTGTCTGAAGCCAGCGCGTCTAAAGCCGCTTCCTCGGAGATCCTCAGCACTGGAGCATCATGGGAGGTGTGGTTTTCTGAAGGCTGCGCTCTCAACATGGACACCTCAGGATCACCGGGCCAAAAGCAGATCTCACTCACACCAGCTGCAGACGAGAAGAAGATGTGAAAATCATAAAAAAGTAATAAACAAAATCATAAAAATAAAAGTTATGAAACAGAGTCTGAAGTCTATAAAAAAAGTACAATAAAACTTTGAGAAGCAGTAGCAGTAGCAGTATTAATAAAAGTATTAGCAGTATTTGCATGCAGGATTGAACCAGGACTGGACCAGGACTAAAACAGGATTAAAGCTGATCTAAACCTGGTCTAAACCAGGACTAAACCAGGACTAAACCAGGACTAAACCAGAACTAAACCAGGACTAAACCAGGTACTAAACCAGGACTAAACCAGGACTAAACCAGGTCTAAACCAGGTCTAAACCAGGTCTAAAACAGGACTAAACCAGGTACTAAACCAGGACTAAACCAGAACTAAACCAGATCTAAACCAGGTACTAAACCAGGACTAAACCAGGTCTAAACCAGGTCTAAACAGGACTAAACCAGGACTAAAACAGGACTAAAACAGGTCTAAACCAGAACTAAACCAGAACTAAAACAGGACTAAAACAGGACTAAACCAGGTCTAAACCAGGTCTAAACCAGAACTAAACCAGGACTAAACCAGAACTAAAACAGGTCTAAACCAGGTCTAAACCAGGTCTAAACCAGGACTAAAACAGGACTAAAACAGGACTAAACCAGGACTAAACCAGAACTAAACCAGGACTAAACCAGGTCTAAACCAGGACTAAACCAGGACTAAACCAGGACTAAACCAGGACTAAACCAGGACTAGTATTTGAGTATGTTTGTACCGTTGATGATCATCTTGAGGCAGGTGGCACAGGGGCGTCTGGAGAAGTACAAACTGCTCTGCGACAGTTTGGCTCCATGTTCTAAGATGGCGGCTTGTCCAGCGTGAAGTTCTGAGCCCGAAGAGTGCAGACCCACGACTTTTCCGTCCTTCACCACCACCAGACCCACGGCGTTTATCTAAAACAACCCAGAAACAACATCATCTACAACACCACCAGACCCACGGCGTTTATCTGGAGGAGCAAAATACATCACAACAGCATAAATAACGAACAAAAAAAACAACGCTTTTTGAGGACCTCTTATTCGTATGAATCCTTTTTCATTCTCAAGTTTAATTCATGTGTTTTTATAACCGCATTTATATGGAGGGTTAAGTCCTCACAGTTCTGCTTTTATTTTTGTGTTTTCATCAGAAACAGTGTTTTGGATTTGTATATCATACGACTTTTTATTTTTATTTTTTTTTTTTAGGTTTATTCAAGTAATGACCAATGTTTTTGCCATTTTTGAGTCCCCCAGCACATGTCCCAAGGACCTGCAGGGGTCCCTGAACCCACTTTGAACCCACTGATCTGAAATAACAGGCCTATGGGGTTTATCTGAGGACACAGTATACAAAAAAAAAATGTTTTAAAACCGTGATACATTACAGGCCATTTTGGCAGAATATTAAGATGACAGCGTTTCTGTTTAGATGTGTTTAGTATCAGATGATTAAAACTAGTGCTGTCAGGCAATTAAAAAAAAAAATCTAATCAATTACAGGATTTGCAATTGATTCATCTAATTAATCGCATTTTAAGAGTGTGAGAGAGGGAGAGATTGTGAGTGAGTGATTAAGCGAACGAACGAACCCACTTTACGATTGAGTTTTGTCAGTTTTTCTGCAGTTGCTTTGCTCAGTCGTTTCCCAAATTCTTCAAGTGTGGTTTGGTGGTTTGTTGAGGCTCGCTCTATCACCGGTAACGATGGAACTTGTCCGGACGTGTTTATCCTTCAATTGATCCGTCAGGCTGGAGCAGCTTCTGTGATCGGAAAATTCTTTTTGACAAAAGCTTCAAATCACGGCGTTCTTGTTGATCTTTGTTCTTTTTATAAATACAGTAAACTCGCCGTTCAAAGGCTCTGGCAGCGATTCGCTCGCCGCACGCCAAATTTAAAATGTGCATTGAACTGCCGCTCATAATTAATTGCGTTAATTTTTATAACGCGTTAATTTGCAGCGTAATTAATGAATCTAATTAACGCGTTAAACCGACAGCCCTGATTAAAACACTCAAAAAACCCTCAAAAAACGCTCAAAGCACTGAAGGAATGCACAGGGAAACATTCAGTGCTTTCAGCAGTACGATCAGTTGGGATTCATGGAACCATAGCGACTTTCTTAACTTTGCATGAACTGACCTGCTGCTGCTCGTCCTCTGCTCGATCCTGAGGGAAAATCTCCATCCACAAACTGAGCAGAGTGAAGAGGTTTCCTTTGGACAGACGGGGAACCTGACCTGAAACAGAAGAAAAAGAACTGTCCGACCACAACAGAGAGAAGAGCAAAAAGAGAAAACACCATCACAAAATCTAACACTAAACCACAGCGCTACAGCAGACTGGCCTGGAGCAGAGAGAGAGGAATGTGAACCTACGGCCCAACCACAAAATAAATAAATAAACCCTAAACAAGAAGAACTGGGAGAGTTATGAATATTTCAAACTGGGGTGTTGTCCGTATTTACATGATTAGCTTGTTGAAAACACGTGTTATGAGTCGCTTTTGTTTGCAGTATTTCTATTGCAAACCTCAAAACTTTGTGAGCTCCTGATTATTCAAATTCAGTATGTGACAGTCTAAAGATGAAACAGGTGCAACACTGATATATACAAAGCTTCATCTAATCCTGCACAAAACACAAGATAATTACCAAGTTACTACAATGTACACATCATTTATTAAAGAGCAGTTTGGGTGAGTGTGTTTTTAAACTCCACACACCTTCACTAGAATCATTTGGATCATTTCAGCTCTGGAGCCGCCAATCTCTACTGAACTAAAGATTTAAAAAAAAAAAAAAACTACCACTAAATTACATCATGAGGTGGAACAGAGCATTTGGAGCTTTGGAGATGTAGATAGACGAATAATAAAGGGTTCTTCAAACATGAGAATGAAACAAAACACAACTCCAGGTGTTTCTGAGGAGGAAACAGCGTTAGAACATGGATTAAACCTCTCAAGTGTCTATTATTCGTAACACAGGACCTTGAAACTGTTGTTATACACGTGTAGAATGACAAATGACGTGCGTCATACTGATGCTATTACTGCTATTGATTACATTAAAGCATGATTATGTCGTGTGCATTAGCTGTTTAAACCCAGTTCACCTTCGTAAACTTGGTGTTGGGTTCTCCGGTCTCACCTTGTCCTCTGCTGTCCGTCTGCACGCCTCTCTCCCGGGCTGGCCCTGCTTGGTTCGGCCCGGTCCGGCTCCGTGGGCCGCTCTGCTCCATTCAGAACCACTGTGACCTGCTCCAAAGATCCTGTGAGAGAAGTGACACCGTGACGAGGCGATCACAGCTGATCTGAGCCCAACACCAAACTCCTCCTCAAACATCCGCACAACCCTTCAAAATTCACGCCTTCAAAATCAAAATAAGTGGAAAATTACAACTAAAATATAATTACACTGGTATTGTTATTAACACGTAATAATTGGGTTATTATTATAGCTCTAGGTAGACAAAAGTTTTGACATTTTTGCTCAAATTTGTTGCACGTTACGGACCCCATTGATTTCTATGCGGAGAGCCGGTGTTGTACTTTTGGCGTTAAAAGACATTCAACTGTCAAAAATATGGTTTACGATAACTAAAATAAACAACATATTTGTTTCATTTCTGGTGTAATTCACAATCTTGTTAAAAACTATAAAAATATCGGTTTTAAAAGCTGTTCCGGATGTACCTGTTAGCCGGGGGTTAGCATTTTTAGCTTGACGTTCCGAAGCTCACTTCCGGAAACATCACGTGACGTAACTGTCGCAATAAAAAAAAAAAAAAGTATAATATAAAGTACGTT
>JAVJIX010000235.1:380000-432500 GCA_036785185.1 Paratrypauchen microcephalus | reverse complement strand
TTTCTCTTGTATACACGCTGGGCTTCTCCACTAAATAACAGTGGATATCTGGCCACTGTAAATCTGGCCACTTTCTGCGGTCGTACTGCCACTCCGTGATTGCATAAGGATCTGGTACAATGGCTGAGTGGTTAGCGCTCATGCTTCACAGCAAGAAGGTTCCGGGTTTGATCCCCGGGTCGCCCAGGCCTTTCTGTGTGTGTTCTGTGTGGAGTTTGCATGCATGGTCTGGGTTCGATCCTCGGGTCGCCTGGGCCTCTCTGTGTGGAGTTTGCATGTTCTCCCCGTGTCTGGGTGGGTTTCCTCCGGGCACTCCGGTTTCCTCCATCAACCCAAAACATGCATCATAGCTGAGGTCCTGACCAAGCCAAAGCAAGAAGATCATGGAGATGGTCCCCGGGCGCAGTAATGTGCTGCTCACTGCTCCTAATAACAGGATGGGTTAAATGCAGAACTGGAATTTCCCCACTGTGGGACTAATAAAGGCATAGCTTTCTTTCTTTCTTTCTAGTCCAGTGAGCTTTTGAATGTAGCTCTCCCTGTCGTTCAGATACTCCGCTATGGTCCGCCATAGTTGATTCTGAGTCAACAGTGCGCGCACATGCCGGTGACGTCACGTCTGTTTACTAACTGTAAAGGGGTCTATACTTAGAGGGAGAGGGTTCAATTCCAATTATGATGTGGAGTTTGCGTATTTGGCCACTATTCCCGACAGGTTTAACCCAGAGACACTAAAGGATGGGCCAAATAATAAAAAAAAAAAAACATTTCTGTACATGTAATGCATAAAAAAAACGCAGTAGAAGAAACAGTAGGCTATTTATAGTCTATATGGTCATAAAAAACTAATCAACATGTAACATACAAGTAACAGCATAAAACAAAAACAAAAACATGGAAAGCCCTTAAATCAATGCACATGTTCAGAAAATAAAGCTATTTAACCCTCTGAGACCCAAGCATTCATTTCCTGGATTAAATTTTTTTTAAACCTCTTTAGCATGTTTTCCTAAGCCTCTAATGCAGAAAATAATTTGTTTTATCTTTTATTTTTTGTGAGGAAACCTGTGGAAATGTTGCAAAATTGCAACACTGGGCTTTAGTGGTTACCAATATTACAACTTCACATTTAATAAAAGCCAACTTTGTTTTAGTTTTTCCTCACTCCATAAATTCATTCATTCATTTTTAACTCAAAACATATATTTAAAGGAAAAGTAACGTTATTTTACAATCTGAGCCTTCTTTCGGTAATAAAACAAGTCGTTTGACTCACCCATAGCACGTTCGTGTCATTTGGAGCTGTTTGAAGAAAGTTATGTTGTAGCGTATCCGTTAGCGTGAGTACTCGGGGCATTACTTTGCGGTCTCCAAATAACACAAACTTTAACACTTTTCAAATCATAGAAGCCTGATGTCTTAATGGAAGATTTCGTTTGAAGCAAAAGTGGCCTGTAATCCGAGATTTATCCATAGTTTTCAGCTTTGCGTTTCATGTTTGGGTCCCGGGAGCTGAGAGCACAGTCCGCGCATGCGCACTGGCGTCCTCATCTACTCGAAACTATGGCTAAATCTCGGATTACAGGCCACTTTTGCTTCAAACGATTTCTTACATTAAGACATCGGGCTTCTATGATTTGAAAAGTGCTAAAGTTTGTGTTATTTGGACACCGCAAAGTAATGCCCCGAGCATATGATACAGCACCATGTTAACGGATACAGGATCATTAGTAGAACAGAACGGCTCAACATAAGTTCTGCGATACTGCTCCAATTGACAGAAAAATGCTATGGGTGAGTAAAACTACTTGTTTTATTGCCGAAAGAAGGCTCAGATTGTAAAAAAAACGTTAATTTGCCTTTAATACAACAATCCTGTATATGAACAAGAACATTAAATGATGTGCTGCAGGACTCTTTATCATGTCACTCATCAGTTTTTGTCATCTCTGAAGCACAAGCGGACATCACACTCCATGCAAGAGGTGGATGTGTATCCGCTCTTACCTGCGCCGGCCTCTGTTTTTATCTTTATGAGGAAAGTGTCCAATCTGTGTCCATCTTTTTAGCACTTAGTGGTGATCTTCCCTCATCCACTGAAGGTCTACCTCTCTTTATGGTGTTAGTTTGAATGAGAGAGGCAGAGCTGTACCTGGAACCGTCTCCTGTTCAGCACTACCTTCACAGGGATCAAAACGATCAACGATCAAAGTCATCTTTATTGTCAATTCTGCCATATGTGTTCAATAGTGAATTGAAATTTTGTTTCTCTTTGGCCAAGTAGTGCAAAAAGACGGTGTACAAAATACAATATAAAGACGAAACAAAACAAAAACTATCTAAGACAGAAATCTAGAATCTAAAATCTAAAATCTAGAATCTAGAATCTGAAAGCAGTGCAACAGAATAAATAAATACCTATTTACAGATGTCCAAAAATGTGCAGTGTGCATCAAAAATGTGCGATGGAAGATACCGCAGTGAAATGGTCATGTGCAATAGAATGTGCATTGAAAGTAAAGATAAAAATAAATGTGCTGCAGTAGGGGATCTGCAGTAGGGGATCTGCAGGGTCCTAAAGTCGCTCTTGTATTGCAGCCAAGCATTTACCACGACAATGATGATGGTGTGCCAAAAGATGTACATGTACCACCGTTTACATCTCATGTGCAGCTTGTACTTGGCTGTGAAGGAATCCAGCAAGTCGATCACACCCATGAATTTATTGTACAATTGATGGTCTTCTGACTTCAGTGAAGGACGTGGTGGATTTGTTCCACCGTGCGACCTTGTCCACTGGGTTTGGACCATCAAAAGTGGAGAGAAGTGTGACTGAGCGGTGATCATACCACCTCACCGCACAGATGTTGTGTTCTTCTGACGCTCTGAAGTCAAAGCTTCCTCTTGTTTTTCTCTTCTGCTAACCTGAGGCTTGGCACACGCTCAGGACGAACAGTGCCAACAAAGTGTATGCCACACCCGAGCAGTTTAACAAGCAGAGGCACAGAGGTGAAAAAGTTCTCTGCATACAGACTGTAGTTTTACCCTGTCGGTAGTGTTGATGCTTCATGACCGTATCTCCTGATATGCCGAGCTCAGACCTGCAGGCTTATCCTGCACACTCCCTTGGTGCTAACCTGTACCTCACTGTCCTCAAAGGAGTGGCCCATGGCTTTAAGGTGGAGGTGTACGGCAGACTGAGGTCCTTTTAGGTGGAGATGTACGGCAGACTGAGGTCCTTTTAGGTGGAGGTGTACGGCAGACTGAGGTCCTTTTAGGTGGAGGTGTACGGCAGACTGAGGTCCTTTTAGGTGGAGGTGTACGGCAGACTGAGGTCCTTTTAGGTGGAGGTGTACGGCAGACTGAGGTCCTTTTAGGTGGAGGTGTACGGCAGACTGAGGTCCTTTTAGGTGGAGGTGTACGGCAGACTGAGGTCCTTTTAGGTGGAGATGTACGGCAGACTGAGGTCGTTTTAGGTGGAGATGTACGGCAGACTGAGGTCCTTTTAGGTGGAGATGTACGGCAGACTGAGGTCCTTTTAGGTGGAGGTGTACGGCAGACTGAGGTCCTTTTAGGTGGAGATGTACGGCAGACTGAGGTCCTTTTAGGTGGAGGTGTACGGCAGACTGAGGTCCTTTTAGGTGGAGGTGTACGGCAGACTGAGGTCCTTTTAGGTGGAGATGTACGGCAGACTGAGGTCCTTTTAGGTGGAGATGTACGGCAGACTGAGGTCCTTTTAGGTGGAGGTGTACGGCAGACTGAGGTCCTTTTAGGTGGAGGTGTACGGCAGACTGAGGTCCTCTCTGGCTCTCCCGTCTGGTTCATCCTCTTGTGAACAGCCACTTCACAAAGAAGGTTTAGGGATTCTCTGTGGAAAAGGTGCTCCCTTTGTAACCCAGTATTGCATTTTTGCAAGATTTACATAAATCTCTCTAAATCATGCGTATTATACTTTTTTAAAAATATATATTTAACTTTTCTAACACTAAACATGTTATGAATGAAAGAAAAACATATTACAGATTGTATACTTACTCTTAGATTGGTTAAAATGGATCCAGAACAGAGAGCTGGGTGGTCAGTAGAAGCAGCTGTGTCATTTGACTCTGGAATGTGATATTCTCTCCAATATTAAAAATTCCCCTCCAAAAATGTTGTATGATGCAGTGCAGAGTGTGGGCTGCTGGGAAATGCAGTTTCTGTTACATTCAGTCAGTGTGAGGCACTACTAGACAGCTTTAAGTAAATGTGGGTCTCAAAGGGTTAATAATTCGTAATGGACAAAAATAAGAATTAAAAAGAGAAGAACAACAGATCAATACTCACAGTCAATACTTAGAGCGAGAGGGTTCAATTCCAATTACGATGTGGAGTTTGCATATTTGGCCACTGCTCCTGACAGGTTTAACCAAGAGACACTAAAGGATGGGTCAAATAATGTAACAAATACATTTCTGTACATGTAACGCATAAAAAAGGCAGTAGAAGAAACAGTATTTATTTTCTGTATGGTCATAAAAAACTAGTCAACATGTAACATACAAGTAACAGCATAAAACAAAAACATGGAAAGCCCTTAAATCAATGCACATGTTCAGAAAATAAAATGATTTAATAATTACGGACAGTTTGCAGCAGCGCATACATATTTAGAAAACCGTAAACACGTCCTTTAGCTTTTAGTAACTTACAGAGACAGGAGAGACAAAAAAAACAACAAAAAACTGCAGTTGTAACCCCAAATTTACAACACAAAATCTCAAGGAATACAATAGTGGTTTTAAGACTAGCTTGCATTGCTTCTTCAGGTTAAATTCACACCGTTCAGGAATCTGATCTGAGGGCAGGGGTCTGTATCGCCGTTTTTGAAAAGAAAAATCTCCAAAATTCTGAAATTCTGAAACAAATCGTTCTTCCTCTCATTTTTTGTTTGGGATCTACGGAACCTTGGAAGTGTCAGAGGTGAATAAATAATAAAGCGTGGGAACAACTTATAAGGCACGCGCACAAGTTATAAAGCGTGGGAACGACTTATAAGCGGTGCGCGCGAGTTATAAAGCGTGGGAACGACTTATAAGGCGTGCGCAAGCTTTATAACTCGTGCGCAGGCCTTATAAGTCGTTCCCACGCTTTATAACTCGTGCGCAGGCCTTATAAGTCGTTCCCACGCTTTATAACTCGTGCGCAGGCCTTATAAGTCGTTCCCACGCTTTATAACTCGTGCGCAGGCCTTATAAGTCGTTCCCACGCTTTATACCTCGTGCGCACGCCTTATAAGTCATTCCCGCGCTTTATAACTCGTGCGCAGGCCTTATAAGTCGTTCCCACGCTTTATAACTCGTGCGCAGGCCTTATAAGTCGTTCCTACGCTTTATAACTTGTGCGCAGGCCTTATAAGTCGTTCCCACGCTTTATTATTTATTCACCTCTATGACACTTCCAAGGCTCCGTAGAGATCAGCTCCACAAACTCGTTATTTTTAATGGTTCATGGTTTAAAGTCCTTTCAGTTGAAACACTCAGCAACTGTGAAAAAAAAATCCTGTGACTTTCGTTTATTTCTCCCGACAGAGAAGAGGCTGAACTTTGTGACAGTTTTTGTTTCATGTGGAACGGCCCAGGAGAACTGAACTATACATTTTTCTACATTTCTACTTATTCAAACCTTATTTCAAGCCAAATGACGCATAAAGCAGTCATAAATGTATTTTAACAAGCGTCTAATACAGTAAGCTATAAAAATAAACTTCTCAAAACTATTTAAAGCTGCATTGTGTAACTTTTCTGGTGGAGGGTCTGTCAAACGCTCGTCTCCGTGGAGAGGTTATTGCGACGCCGCTCACACTCAGAATGTCTGTTTTTCTCTGTGTTTTTGACCAGTAAAACCACCTGGAATTGAATAAATATAAAGTAGAGCTGTTTAGTGACGTATCCATAGAAACAAGCAAGTGACGGACCCGCGACTTAAAAGTTACACAGTGCACCTTCACATCGAGATAACATTGTAATTGCGATTCAAATTGGCTCATTTGGACGCTCATTTCCCAGCGTAGACTTCCTGAATTAATTTGGTAATTGTTTTTGTCTCATTAACGGGAGTGTGTACGTTTGACTGGCCTGTCCGACGTTTTTACAACTGTTAAATAAACGAAAATAAGACTGATTTCTCAACTATTTCTACTTGTATCCAGTGTCATTGCAGTGATGTGGACTGACTTATCAAAACTATTACAAGAAATGGGACGAGATACGAGATCGGGACCACAAAAAATCGAGACAAGGCGAGAGCTTACAGTTTCCCGATGGGCATTATGCGATTGCCGGTTTCAACTTTTGTCCTCACAATTTAGTATTTATTTTATTTCATATTTTGCTGCCACTTTAGTATGTCTTTTTTGGGACTATACGAGATGGAACTCAGTGAAATTTAACTCCTTTTGTCCAGTTTAAACAAAACACATGGGAAACAAATGTCACGAGATATTTTTTCTCAATCTTGTGGCGATTTTGTCTCACGAGATCTTCGGACACGAGATCTTGTATTTGAATAGTTGGGGATGGGGCCCAACTATTCAAATACGTTTTTCAATACCAATAAGTGCAAAATGTACATACAGTATTGGACAATTAGCTGTAAAAATCCACCTAAAACAGCAAAAAAAAACAAAAAATCTACTCAAGCCTGAAAATACTTCTGTCTTTGCATCAGTCAAAACATGTACAAAAAAGAATCATAATAATCGTATTTTCATTTCAGTAGGTTTAAATGGTGCACTAATAATGACACCTGCTCGTTTCCATGGAGATTTTTTAGACTTAAACTTTGTCTTGTGTATATTCAATTACAGGTGTTTTTATTGTTCAAAAACAGCTTGAAAACGGGCGTTCTGACTGTGAGGGGACTCGCCTTTTCTCAGAACTGACTGAACCCGTTTGTTTCTGTGGGAAGGTTACCCCCGGTCACTTTGTCTCGTTGGTGCACACGTAAACTGAACATTTTACACAAATGAACAACTTTATGTCACGTTTAAGACGCAAAACTTTTCCGAAATTCTCCATTGACACGAGTGGGATTCCTGTTTAACCAGAAGTGCCGCCACAAAAAGTGCAGTTACGGCACCTTTAAAGGTCCCATGACATGGTTCTTCTTGATGCTTTTATATGGCTCCTTAATGGTTCCCTAATACTGTAAATGAATCCTTCTTCAAAATCAACACTCAGTGCATGAGAAACAGAGATAAGATGAGAAAGAGTCATAAATGTCACTCTGGAACACTCCATTATGGGCGTTGTTGCTTGAATGCAAATGAGGAGGACAGAGATGGCCTATAGTAGCGGGTGGGGGCGTGGCCAAACTCTCCACTCTTTTCAGCTGTGCCTGTGCGCTGTGACCCACTTCCGTGTTTTTGCACGGGGGGAGAGATTTGAGGCCTTCCATTGAAAAACAAACACATTTCCACAGAAAATAAAATTAAACCACTGCTGTTCAAAGGTCCAGAGGCTCAGATAAAGGACTTCTGAGCCTAGAAACACTCGGACGTGCCTCCAGGCAAATAAAAAAACGCATTTCACATTGCCTAGCGCATTCGCGGTCCAAACTCTCTGGGCGTGATTTACAGAGACGCTGAGTACAGACAGACGGGGGTGGAACTGCATTTGCATTTCTTTTTTCGATCTGACGTCAATAAGTTTCCTTGTTCAAAATCGGCCGTTTGAGCTCCGATTTTTTCAAACGCAGAAAAGGATCGCAAATGCTCAGTTTAGACATTTCGCAACTTTTAACCATGGGGGGGGGCTAAACAGGGTAGGGGAGCTCGTTCAAAAACCTCAGAAAGTGAAAATTTCATGCCATGGGACCTTTAAACGAGCAGAAGAAACCACAACAACGTCCCTTCAAACTGGCTCAAAAATTCAAGTAAAAGTGAAACTTACAAAACAAAACGGCGGCTTGTTTTGTCCACAGAAAGAAAAAAGAAAGTGCCTAAGTTTGTGGATATTTTTGGTCTTAGATTTGAGTTTTTGGTGAGATTTTTTGGTGTTTTTTCCTCTCACTTCTTAAAGGCGCCACAGCGGCTGGCTCGGCTGATAAACTCCTTCAGCATCGAGCCGTCGCACTGCCAAAACGACTGAGTCTGGGTCACCTGCGTTAAGTTGTTCACGCAGAATCGAAAACAGAACTCCTCCAAATCCTAAAGAGACGAAAACACAGCAAATCAATTTAGGCTCATATTATAAAAGTACACTTACAGAGGTCATTCAATAACCGTTTCCTAGCAACCGTAACGTAAACAAGGGGCAAAACGCGTCTAAACTACACAACAGTTCTGATCAGACTCAAATAAGAGAGTGAAATGAAGGTTTAAAGTGTGAGTCCTGAACCGTCTCTGTGCTCAGATGGACTTTTCTCTTTAGATTTTTCTACTTTGATTTGAACTTCTTATCCACAAACTGTCACTAAACTAAAACGGAAATATGAGTTTGTATTCACCAAAACATGAAAACCACACGCACTTTAAGTATTTAGTGTAAGAGGGGAGCAGAGAGGAGCAGAGAGAGGAGCAGAGAGGAGCAGACAGGAGGAGCAGAGAGGGGAGCAGAGAGGAGCAGCAGGAGCAGAGAGGAGCAGCAGGAGGAGCAGAGAGGAGCAGACAGGAGGAGAGAGGAGCAGCAGGAGCAGAGAGGAGCAGAGAGGAGCAGCAGGAGGAGCAGAGGAGCAGAGAGAGGAGCAAAGAGGAGCAGACAGGAGGAGCAGAGGAGCAGAGAGAGGAGCAAAGAGGAGCAGACAGGAGCAGAGAGAGGAGCAGAGAGAGGAGCAGAGAGGAGCAGACAGGAGGAGCAGAGAAGCAGCAGGAGCAGAGAGGAGCAGACAGGAGGAGCAGAGGAGCAGAGAGAGGAGCAAAGAGGAGGAGCAGAGGAGCAGAGAGAGGAGCAAAGAGGAGCAGACAGGAGCAGAGAGGAGCAGTGAGAGGAGCAAAGAGGAGCAGACAGGAGGAGCAGAGAGAGGAGCAAAGAGGAGCAGACAGGAGCAGACAGGAGCAGCAGGAGCAGAGAGGAGCAGACAGGAGCAGCAGGAGCAGACAGGAGCAGGAGGAGCAGACAGGAGCAGCAGGAGCAGACGGGAGCAGGAGGAGCAGACAGGAGCAGAGAGGAGCAGCAGGAGCAGACAGGAGCAGAGAGGAGCAGCAGGAGCAGAGAGGAGCAGCAGGAGCAGGAGGAGCAGACAGGAGCAGACAGGAGCAGCAGGAGCAGAGAGGAGCAGCAGGAGCAGAGAGGAGCAGCAGGAGCAGGAGGAGCAGACAGGAGCAGAGAGGAGCAGCAGGAGCAGAGAGGAGCAGCAGGAGGAGCAGACGGGAGCAGCAGGAGCAGACAGGAGCAGAGAGGAGCAGCAGGAGCAGACGGGAGCAGACAGGAGCAGCAGGAGCAGGAGGAGCAGACAGGAGCAGACAGGAGCAGCGAGGAGCAGAGAGGAGCAGACAGGAGCAGAGAGGAGCAGCAGGAGCAGAGAGGAGCAGAGAGGAGCAGACAGGAGCAGCAGGAGCAGAGAGGAGCAGCAGGAGCAGGAGGAGCAGACAGGAGCAGACAGGAGCAGCGAGGAGCAGAGAGGAGCAGACAGGAGCAGCAGGAGCAGACGGGAGCAGCAGGAGCAGGAGGAGCAGAGAGGAGCAGCAGGAGCAGAGAGGAGCAGCAGGAGCAGGAGGAGCAGACAGGAGCAGACAGGAGCAGCAGGAGCAGACGGGAGCCTCACCTCGGCGTCATACTTGATGGCGGCGGAGAACAGCGTGAAGGCGTTCTCCACGGTGATTCCTCTCTTGATGATCTGCTGACACAAACGCTTCAGGCGATTCTCGCAGTACGACGTGGCCAAGTCCAGAAGTCCTGGAATTAAATCATACGTGAATCCACAATTTAAAAATAATCAATAAATATGCCTTAAGAGACAGTCGCTCTGACAAAACTTCACAAAGACGAGTGGGTCTGATTTAAGAGGGCGTGACTGACAGGTGGATTAACCAATCACAGAGACACACAGGACCAGATCTCTTACAGCAGCTGAAGCGACAAATCGCCGCTGTCACTGAACAAACTTGAATCCATCTCATACGGATCTTCTCGCCCAATTAATTTGAGTTTTTTCATTTAACACTTCTTTTCTTTGGCGTCCACATTGTCCCTGTACAGCAGGTCATCTGTGTCGGAACTTTTGGATTCCGATGTGGAAGGTTTCTCGCGAAATTTGGATTTTTTTCTGCATGGTTGCTTTATACAGGGATGAAAGTGGCCGATCATGAAAAAAGCGGAAAGTCACGGCTCTATTGTGGGTTATTTTTAGAAAGTAACCACGGCGATGAACGAGGGACCACTGCACATTTTCACAGAACAGAATGCAAAAGGGACAGGCTGGTCAGACAAAAGTATATTTAAGTACATTTAACAGATTATTATCCCTGTAGACTCTAAACCAAGGGTGTCAAACATGCGGCCCGGGGGCCAGATCCGGCCCTCCAAGACCTTTAATCTGGCCGCTGATTTTCTATTAAATGAAAATTATTTGAATTATATTTTAATTTTCTATTAAAATATTGGTAATTTTCTGTGCCAGTTTAGCAGCGTCTCCAGCGCCTCTGTACGTGGCCCCTCCCACAGCGCCTCTGTACGTGGCCCCTCCCACAGCGCCTCTGTACGTGGCCCCTCCCACAGCGCCTCTGTACGTGGCCCCTCCCACAGCGCCTCTGTACGTGGCCCCTCCCACAGCGCCTCTGTACGTGGCCCCTCCCACCAGAGCAGCACAAATGAAGACTCGCCTCTTTCCAAACGCTCTTAAACGACCATCGTTTTGACTGTCGACCGTGACACCCTCATCAGCAAAATGTCAAACATGAGAAAAGTGGACGCCGAGTGCAGGATTTTCCAATTCCTAATTAAACCACAACTAAACCAGGTCAAAGCCAGGACTAAGACCTAAACCAGGACTAAGACCTAAACCAGGACTAAACCAAGACTAAGACCTAAACCAGGACTAAACCAGGACTAAGACCTAAACCAGGTCAAAGCCAGGACTAAGACCTAAACCAGGTCAAAGCCAGGACTAAGACCTAAACCAGGACTAAACCAGGACTAAGACCTAAAACAGGACTAAACCAGGACTAAGACCTAAACCAGGACTAAACCAGGACTAAGACCTAAACCAGGACTAAACCAAGACTAAGACCTAAACCAGGACTAAACCAAGACTAAGACCCAAAACAGGACTAAACCAAGACTAAGACCTAAAACAGGACTAAACCAGGACTAAGACCTAAAACAGGACTAAACCAGGACTAAGACCTAAACCAGGACTAAACCAAGACTAAGACCTAAACCAGGACTAAACCAAGACTAAGACCTAAAACAGGACTAAACCAGGACTAAGACCTAAACCAGGACTAAACCAGGACTAAGACCTAAACCAGGTCAAAGCCAGGACTAAGACCTAAACCAGGACTAAACCAGGACTAAGACCTAAAACAGGACTAAACCAGGACTAAGACCTAAACCAGGACTAAACCAGGACTAAGACCTAAACCAGGACTAAACCAAGACTAAGACCTAAACCAGGACTAAACCAAGACTAAGACCCAAAACAGGACTAAACCAAGACTAAGACCTAAAACAGGACTAAACCAGGACTAAGACCTAAAACAGGACTAAACCAGGACTAAGACCTAAACCAGGACTAAACCAAGACTAAGACCTAAACCAGGACTAAACCAAGACTAAGACCCAAAACAGGACTAAACCAAGACTAAGACCTAAAACAGGACTCAAACAGCGACGTCTATAACGTTATACAAATCAGGACCGCAGGTTGGTCTAAAACAGGTTTAAAATATCTATCTAAACCAGGCCTAAACCAGGCCTAAACCAGGCCTAAACCAGACCTAAACCAGGACTAAACCAGGCCTAAACCAGACCTAAACCAGGCCTAAACCAGGATTAAAGCAGGTCTAATTCCTGTTTGTTCAGGAGGTGAATGGGAAACCTGTACGCTTGTGTTGAAATTGCATTTTTCTTAAAGTTTCAGGATGTTCGTAATATTATAATGTTTTGTAAAATAAAGAGTTCATCAAATAAAGACGTCTGTAATAGATTTGTGTTTCTCTGCACAAATATTTGGACTTATTACTATTTTTGGGGTATATCTGCCATGAGGTTTCTGATCCAGCCCCTTTGGGATCAGAGTAGTTTGAATGAGTCTGACACTCCTGCTCTAAACTGTAACACGTGTGAAGTGAAAGTGCAGTACCGATGGCGTCCTCCGGGGGCAGGTCTACAGCGTCTGTGTAGAGAAACTTCAGGAAGGATCTGTAAACAGGAAATGAGAACTGTCCGATCTCGATAACTTCCTGTTGGCCTTCTGTCCACTGTGAGCGGAACATGGACCTGAAGTGTTCACACCTGCACAAACACGTCACATCAATATAAACCAGGAAAACTAATCATTACAACATTTGTAATCAATTCATCTAATTAATCGCATTTTAATCGAGCGACAGAGAGAAAGAGAGATGGAGGGAGGGAGAGAGAGAGAGAGAAATAGAGAGAGAACGAGAGAGGGAGAGAATGAGAGAGAGGGAGAGAGAGAGGGAGAGAGAAATGGAGAGAGAACGAGAGAGGGAGAGAGAAAGGGAGAGAGAGGGAGAGAGAGAGGGAGAGAGAGCGAGAGAATGAGAGAATGAGAGAGGGAGGGAAAGAGAGAGAACGAGAAAGAGAACGAGAGGGAGAGAATGAGAAAGGGAGAGAGAGGGAGAGAATGAGAGAGAGGGAGAGAGAAATAGAGAGAGAACGAGAGAGGGAGAGAACGAGAGAGGGAGAGAACGAGAGAGGGAGAGAATGAGAGAGGGAGAGAGAGGGAGAGAGGGAGAGAGAGGGAGAGAATGAGAGAGAGAGAGAGAGAAATAGAGAGAGAACGAGAGAGGGAGAGAATGAGAGAATGAGAGAGGGAGGGAAAGAGAGAGAACGAGAAAGAGAACGAGAGGGAGAGAATGAGAAAGGGAGAGAGCGAGACAGAGAGAAAGAAAGAGGGAGAGAACGAGAGAGAGGGAGGGAAATAGAGGGGAGAACGAGAGTGAGGGAGAGAGAGAGGGAAAGAACGAGAGAGGGAGGGAGAGAGAAAGAGAGAGGGAGAGAAGGAGAGATAACAAGAGAGGGAGAGAATAAGAGCGAGAGAGAGAGAGAGAATGAAAGAGAGGGAGAGAGGAAAATAGAGAGAGAACGAGGGGAGGGAAAGAGAGAAAGAGAGGGAGAGAAAGGGAGAACGAGAGAGAGGGAGAGAGAGAACGAGAAAGAATGAGAGAGAGTGAGACAGAGAGGGAGCGAGAAAGAGGGCGAGAACGAGAGGGAGAGAAAGAAAAAGAGAGAGGGGGAGAGAATGAGAGAGAACAAGAGAGGGAGAGAACAAGAGCGAGGGAAGGAGAGAATGAGGGAGAGGGAGAGAGAGTAATAAGATGTTGGAGATGGTCCCGGGCGCCTCATGAGCTGCAGAGAAATATTATCCCCTACAGAGATCAATAAAGGATCATAAAAAATATATATACAGATGCCTGAGAATGTTTAATCTCTAACCGACTCAGTCTGCGCTGAACCAGAGCGATTTGATTGGCCGTTCCATCGCACTTTCGAGGTGGAGGTCGGTTTTCCCCGAGTCCCGAGCACAAGAGAATGTGCCATTAGAACACCCCCAGTGTGACAGAGTAGACAAAATATAAAATTAAAAAAAGGTTTAAGATCAAAACTCCAGAAAAAAAATCTTAAATGACTTTAAAAAAACACATACAAACACAACACATTTTCCTGTGATCAAGTCGAGCGTTCATGCTGCCCACGAGTTTGATTTTCGACACAAACGTGAGAGCGACAAACTGAAAAACTGTTGGCTAAAGCTAACCGGGGATCAAAGTGCCCAGTCATGGAAAAAGCTGAAAGTCACCGACATCCTACGGGGGTCCGGGGTCTAGATGCTCTGAAATGCTCTGGGGTCATTCCAGCCAATAAAAACTTGATAAATAAAAAAAAAAGTTGATATCAAAACGTGGCACTGATCCCGATTTTGTGACCTCAAAGTCTGATAAGGAGAGAAGCGCTGACGTCAGTCCAGAACACACAACTGTGTAGTCAATCTTTGTAACCATTCTTTGTATGTGTGAAGGGATTTTTTATCCATTTGACTCAAACCTGAATTGAACTAGATGCATATTTGAGTGACATGAACACATGGAGGAAAAGAAATAATTATTAGCAATTTATTTTTAATACAAAATAATAAGATTAACAGAATAAAATAACTTAAAACTGTATAAATGAATGCAAAACAATACTGGGCAGAGGTGCACTGCCTGGACAGCACAAATGATGCATGTTCTAATTCTCTCTGTATGAACCTGTAAGACGGGGGTGGGGGGGCACACTTTTTCAGCTTGTGCGCGACTTATAAAATGACCAAGTCAAAATGATCTACCCCCTACAAAAATCATTTATTCATTTATAAATATAATGACAATTCTTTACATCAGGGCGGTTTAATACGAGACGCGTACTTTTGTTTCTGAATCGGGACGATTCCATTTTTCAAGGGACGGTTGGCGATCCTAAACACAACTATACATATAGACACCCAAAACGTTTCTCAACGGATTTGCACTGATATGAAAAATGACCCCGGCAGCTGCCAAAAAAGCGAAAATCCGCTAAAATATACTTGTTATACTTGTTGTAAGGCGACCTTGAGTGTCCAGAAAGGCGCCTAATAAATAAAATGTATTATTATTATTATTATTATTATTATTATTATTATTATTAATAAAAGTGATCAAAGGAGAAGTTCAATTTGTCAACTGGACAAAGTTTGTTTGGTTGAAAACGTTTCGCCGCTCATCCGAGAGGCTTCGTCAGCTCTGGTTATTGTACTGTTATTGTACCAGAGCTGACGAAGCCTCTCGGATGAGCGGCGAAACGTTTTCAACCAAACAAACTTTGTCCAGTTGACAAATTGAACTTCTCCTTTGATCATGGATTCTACCTGGACGACTGAGGGACTTTTCACGCATTAATAAAAGTCTTTCATCCCTGGCTAACACTAACGCTAATGCTAAAGCTAATACTAGCTTGTGTCTGTTCTCTGAGAGGGCCGTGTTTAACAGCACAGATCAGCTCACCTGGTGGAGTTCAGATAAGTCAGTTCTTTCTGGTCAGATTGTGTTCAAACAAAGCCTCAGACAGAGCAGTGCCTACAGTTAGCGTCACACCCCTGGGGACTGTTACCTGATCTTGAGCAGAGCCTTGTGCACGTGGATGTGCTTCCCCTCCACACTGAACTTCAGGTCTGAGGTCTCTGGGCTGTCGAACTCTTTCCTCAGAGCCTCCGCCACCGTCACAAAGTCGTCGTCGGCCTCCACAGAAACCAGCCGCCACATCACCGACGGCGACGCGAATCCGGCAAACACATCATCCGTGGACAGGAAGTGAGTGAGAGCAGGAAAGACAAGGGACTGACCGCGACACTGCCCCCACATGTACACCTGAGGAACAGCAGGGACATGAGGACTAAACCAGGACTGAACCAGGACTGAACCAGGACTGAACCAGGTCTGAACCAGGTCTAAACCAGGACTAAACCAGGACTAAACCAGGACTAAACCAGGACTAAACCAGGACTAAACCAGGACTGAACCAGGACTAAACCAGGTCTAAACCAGGTCTAAACCAGGTCTAAACCAGGTCTAAACCAGGTCTAAACCAGGACTGAACCAGGACTAAACCAGGACTGAACCAGGACTAAACCAGGACTGAACCAGGACTGAACCAGGACTGAACCAGGACTGGTTTAGTCTGAACCAAGACTAAACCAGGACTAAACCAGGACTAAACCAGGACTAAACCAGGACTGAACCAGGACTGAACCAGGACTGAACCAGGACTGGTTTAGTCTGAACCAAGACTAAACCAGGACTAAACCAGGACTAAACCAGGACTAAACCAGGACTGAACCAGGACTGAACCAGGACTGAACCAGGACTGGTTTAGTCTGAACCAAGACTAAACCAGGACTAAACCAGGACTAAACCAGGACTAAACCAGGACTAAAGCTGAGTACAGACCTGTCCGCTCTGGGTCTTGGCGGCTGAGGTGTGGGTTGAGTGACAGGCGGCGACCTCCACAATTCTGAAGGAGAGAAAAGTTTAAGAACCAAAACAAATGAAACATTCTGTACGATCAGGAGGAGAAGAAGAAGAGGAGGAGGAGAGGAGGGAGGGGCAGGAAACGGAGGAGAGGAAACAGGAAGTCCATCTGAACAGGAAAGTCGTTTGTTTTGTCCTCGTTATTGTTGATGCTCTTTTCCCCTGGATTTTCTGTGGCTGTGATCACCAGGCTCATGAGATTTAGCCAAACAAAATAATAAAGGAACAAAAGAATAAAATATATCCAATAACTAATCAAACTAAAATAAAAAATAAAAATAATATGACTATAGCCATTATGCAGGAGTAGTAGTACTTCAAGTATTACACTTCAGTCAGGATTTAGTAGCAGTAGTAGCAGTAGTAGTAGCAGTAGTAGTAGTAGAAGCAGTAGTAGTAGCAGTAGTAGTAGTAGTAGTAGCAGTAGTATTTGTAGTATTTACCGTTCTTTGTCGACCATGATTCTCACTGGACTCAGCTGGTTGTTCTTGTTCCCTGTTCCTAGTTGGCCGTAGGTGTTTGAGCCCCAGGAGAAACAGACGCCCTCATCAGACAGAGCGAGGCAGTGCGCGTACCCCAACACCAGCTGCAAGTACAAGTACTATTACTGCAAGTACTACTACTGTTACTGCAAATACAACTACTACTGCTACTGCAAATACAACTACTACTGTTACTGCAAATACAACTACTACTGCTACTGCAAATACAACTACTACTGTAACTGTGATGAAGTCTGGAGGTTTAAAACAAAACTCCCAGACTTCCTTCACCCCAGACACTTCCTCCAGCTCCTCCGGGGGGAGCCCAGGGCGTTCCCAGGCCAGCTGGGAGACACTAGCCGTGTCTCAATTCTCAGTGTGCACAGTTCGGAGTGTGGTTTTAAGGGGGCTCAGACTGCAGTCAAGACTGTGCATACAGTGGTCCCTCGCTCTATCGCGGTTCACTCTTCGCGGACTCGCCGTTTCACAGATTTGTATTTTTTTCAATTTTTTTATAGTGTAACATTTTTTTTTATAGTGTAACATTGTGTTCTCCGTCCTGATTGGCTAAGAGACTGTAGACCTTTGCCGAATGATAGATGGGGGACACGGGGGGGACCGGGACCAGACTGGAAATAGACCAGGACTAGACCGGGACTAGACCGGGACTAGACCAGGACTAGACCAGGACTAGACCAGGACTAAAGCAGAACTAAACCAGGTCTAGACCAGAACTAAAGCAGAACTAAACCAGGTCTAAACCTGGACTGGTCCTGGACTAAACAAGGACTGGACCAGGTCTAGACCTGGACTAAACCGGGACTAGGCCAGGTCTAAACCAGGATTAAACCACCACGTGCCGCTCTTTGCTGGTTTCGTGTGGCTGGTTTGTGGCTCGGGCTGAGAGGACGCGGTCCGGGCGCCGCGGTTCCATCTCGTGCTCGCAGCCCCGGTGTGCTGCTCTGTCACGGATTTGACCACGATGAGGTGCACATGTCGCGCACTTCTCCAAGGGGTTGGTGCGCGTCGCGTCCCGGGACGTGGCAGTGCCGTTGGATGAGCGCGGTGCTTCCTGCGGATCTAGTGACTCATGTCTCCGCTCCTGTCGCGCATCCGGCGGGGCTTCCGGGGCCGTGTCTCCCCCACGCGTCACTATTAATACATTTTGTTGAAAATCTATGAAAGTTTGAGTGTTTAAACGAGAGAGAAATGTGAGAAAAGCGTATAATGTTTGTGGTGAGGCGTTTACAGCCTTAAAACATGTAGAATAATTGTAGAATATAAAGTTGTCCTACTTCGTGGATTTCTCTTATTGCGGGTTATTTCTGGAACCTAACCCCCACGATAAACGAGGGATTACTGTACTTGCTCAGTCCTGAGTGCACTCCGTGAACCACATGGGCGTCGGCGAAATGCGACTCCATTTTCTCCCGTAGAAGTAGCAGCGCGCGGTGCATGCTGGGATATACAAGTCTGCGAAGTGTGCTTTTTCACGCAATTGGTCCATGCCCCGATTTCCATGGAAATGACTGCGTGTTAACTGCGCATGGGATTAGAGCTGCAACTATCGAGTATTTCTGGAATCGAGTACTCTGTCGATTATTTTTTTGAGTAATCAAGTACTCTAACGAATCATATATATCACTCCTGATCAAAATCTTAAGACCAGTTAAAAAATTGCAAGAATTTACGTTTTGCACTGTTGTATCATAAGAAGATTCTAAGTAGAGTTTCAAAATGCAAAAAGAAGAAATGAGAGCAAGAGACTAAATGTTTTGAGCAGGCAATTTATTGAAAAGAACAATTTAACTAAAATAGGCTGTTCATCAGCTGATCAAAAGTTTAAGACCATAGCTCAAAAAAAAACCCTAAAACAGAAATTAAAGTCTCAAAAACAGACTCAGTAATGAGTAGCTCCACCATTATTGTTGATCACTTCAAAAATTTGTGTTGGCATGCTTGATGCGAGTGTTTCCAAAAGGCTTGTAGGAATGTTGCTCCAAGTGGTGAAGATGGCTTCACGAAGGGCATCCACTGTCTGGAACTGATGTCCATTTTTGTACACTTCCCTTGCCATCCATCCCCAAATGTTCTCAATTGGATTTAGATCAGGGGAACATGCAGGATGATCCAAAAGAGTGATGTTATTCTCCTGAAAAAAATCCTTTGTCAGACGGGCATTGTGAATCATCACCACACAGACGAGGGCCCCCAGTCATGAGGGATGCCCGCTGCAACATCTCCACGTAGCCAGCTGCTGTTTGACGCCCCTGCACAACCTGGAGCTCCATTGTTCCATTGAAGGAAAAAGCACCCCTCCGCTGTGCCGTGTTGAAAAAATCTCAGGTGGCATCTCGTTGTCATGCCAGTAGCGTTGGAAGCCATCAGGACCATCAAGGTTAAATTTTTTCTCATCAGAGAATAAAACTTTCTTCCAACTTTGAACGTTCCATGTTTGGTGCTCCCTTGCAAAGGCCAAACGGGCAATTTTGTGGCGTTGAAGGAGACGTGGCCTTTGAAGACGTTTTTTGTTTTTGAAGCCGTTCCTTTGCAGATGCCGTCTGCTGGTTATTGGGATGCAGTCAGCACCAGTAATGGCCTTAATTTGGGATGAGGATCGTCCCGTGTCTTGCCGGACAGCCATTCGGATCCTCCCGCTCAGTGCCGGTGAGATTTTTTTGGGTCTACCACTTGATTTTTTTGTTCCATAAACCTCAGGATCTTTTAAGAAATGCAAAATGACTGTCTTACTGCGTCCAACCTCAGCGGCGATGGCACGCTGTGAGAGGCCTTGTCTATGCAGCTCAACAATCCTGCCACGTTCGAAGGCAGTGAGTTTTTTTGCTTTTCCCATCAAGAGGTCTTGACAGTGTGATTACTTGACAGAAAATGACATGGAATCCAAATTTTTGCACAGATTTGGGCTTTTAAAGGATGTGGTCTTAAACTTTTGATCAGCTGATGAACAGCCTATTTTAGTTAAATTGTTCTTTTCAATAAATTGCCTGCTCAAATCATTTGGTCTCTTGTTACCATTTCTTCTTTTTGCATTTTGAAACTACTTAGAACCTTCTTAAGATACAACAGTGCAAAATGCAAATTCTTGCAATTTTTTAACTGGTCTTAAGATTTTGATCAGGAGAATTCAAAATAAAAAAAAAACAACATATATATATATATTTTAATTTTAAATTCTCGATGTATATATTTGCAAGAAACTAAAACTGTAAATCAAAGCTCTCTCTCTCACACACACACACAGGCTGCAGTCAGAAGCTTCGCAGTAGAAGTTTAATATGAAACGCGTACTTTTGTTTCTGAATACGGGACGATTCCGTTTTTCAAGGGGCGGTTGGCAACCCTAAACACAACTTATATATATATATATACATACATATATACACCCAAATTTTTTTCAACGGATTTGCACAGATATAAAAAAAAAAAATGACCCCACATTTGAAAAAAGCAGAGATCCGCTAAAAGGCGGAACTCTTTCATCCCTGATTTTATAAATGTTTAAATAGTTTTTATGTTAATGGAAACAGTGATGCAGTCTATCCGAACAGCGCAGTAGTCTGACAATGCCGCGATCATACATGAATTGAAATGTATTGCCACGTGATGAAAATTAAACGGAGTTACACGAGTTACACGAGTAATCGTTGCAGCCCTACATGGGATAAAAAGCCATGCTCTGAACTGTGCACACTGACAATTGAGACAGGGCTATTGCCCCTCCAGCATGTCCTGGGTCTTCCCTGGGGCCTCCTCCCGATGGGACGTGTCTGGAACAGACGCCCGAGCCACCTCAGCTGCTCCTCTCAACGTGGAGGAGCGGCGGCTCTACTCCGAGCTCCGACCGTGTGAATGAGCTCTTCACCCTATCGCTAAGGGAGCGTCCAGCCACTCTGCGGAGGAATCTCATTTCGACCGCTTGTATCCGCGATCTCGTCCTTTCGGTCATTACCCAGAGCCCAGAGTAGTAGTAGTAGTAGTAGTAGTGGTAGTAGTGGTAGTAGTGGTAGTAGTGGTAGTAGTAGTAGTAGTAGTAGTAGTAGTAGTAGTAGTAGTAGTACCTGTTGTACACAGACTCCCTGTAGCGCTGACACTCGACTTGGGGCCAGTTCGTTTCCGTTGCTCCCGATCCCGAGCTGACCGTTCCCATTGTTCCCCCACCCGTACACCTGCAGGACAACAGAGGTATTACACACTAGTAGTCGTATCAGTAGTAGCAGTAGTAGGATTGGCATTAGCAGTAGTAGTATTAGTACTCTTCTTGTGTACCTCTCCGTTGTCGCACAGGCTCATGGAGGAGGTCTGTCCACAGCTGACAGACACAGCAGTGCGTCCCTGTAGCGCTCCAGTCACTCTGCGAGGATACGGCTGATTGGCTGTGGAGCCGGAGCCCACCTGACCACAGTTATTATAACCCCACGCAAACACCTAAACAAGGAAGAGGATTAGACCAGGGACTAAGACCAGGGACTAGACCAGAGACTAAAATATTTCAGAGTAAACAGATTCAAACCTCTCCGTCGTGGGTGAGGGCCAGGGAGTGGTGGGACCCACAGCTGACCTGGGCGATGAGCTTGTTGGTCAGATTTGCTGTGACCAAAACTGGACTCAGACCCTGGCTTGTGTTTCCGTTTCCCAGCTGACCATAACCGTTATGACCCCACGCATACAACTGACCGTCTGAAACAAAAACGAACAGGAAATACATGGAAAAGTGTCTACTTCTCACTCAGTTCACTTCATGGATCTACACTTCATGATTCCAGCTGTATTATTATTGTAACAGATCCACGGCTACAGCCTCTGATTGGCTGTCCGAGGGTCATGTGACTTTGCTGGTTTTAATATTCAACACAAAGCACAAAGCAAGTCAGTAGCTGTGTCTCAATTCTCAGTCAGGACTGTGCATATTTGCTCAGCCCTGAGTGCACTCCGCGGACCGCATGGGCGTTGGCGAAATGCGACAGGTCTCGCAACTACGGGAAGCAGCCGCCGACTCCATTTTCTCCCGTAGAAGAAGTAGCGCGCGGTGCATGCTGGGATATATGACTGCGTGAAGTGTGCTTTTTCACACAGTTGGTCCACGCCCCGATTTCCATGGAAACGACTGCGGGTTTCAGACCGCATGTTAACTGTGCATGGGACAAAAATGAAATGGGACAGCAGTCGTCGCGCCGGAAGTGACGGAAGTGTACATGCCCTTAAAACCACGCTCCGAACTGTGCACACTGAGAATTGAGACACGGCTTTTTTGTGCTTTCAGCAGTGCCCTCTGGTGGTCAGAAGGGATTCATAGAACCACAGTTACATGTTAATAACAGAGAATGAACAATACTGATCGTGAAAGTTCAGAATCTAGCGAAAACAATGGCTGATATACTAACATTTTTGGCCAGTACATAGGGCAGATTTTGATTAATTTCCACAAATTCTGTAATTTAAATTTACTACAAACTCACTCACAGCCCCTTTTTTAACCACAACGACACAGCTGCATTCACGTTCTGTGCAGATTTCTCTTCGCACAAAAGTGTCAAAATAAAGCTTTTTCTTTTAGGCAGCAGGTCAGGCAAAGCAAAAAATCCACCTGTGATTACCCGATACACTGAAATGTGCAAATATCAACCAACTTCTTTATCTCTAATTTATATCTCTTGTTTTTTTGTTAAAGGACTGCCTCATGTGAAGTTCAGAACCTCCAGAATGGACTTCCTGAGCTGCAGAGGCTGCACTAGCACTGATTCCTGATTGGCTGCATGCGCTGGAGTTTAGCGAGTAAAAGCACGTGGTTCAGAGCAGACACAAGACGTTAGAGGAAGAAACTGGATTATTTTTGTCCCAGATTAAATGTTTCTATTCCTAGTTTCTGTTGATTTCATTCCTAAAGCAGTTCCTTTACTCCACTGAATTCAGAGCGTCTAACCTGCTGTAAATTCCCTCCAAAATGTAGGACTTCTTTTAGTCAAACTGCTTTCTCTTTTATTGCCATGAGTCAGTGGAATCGTTTGCCAAATGAGATTATAACATGTACAAATTTTCAAACGTTTGCACATCAAACAAAGAAATGGCTAATATCAAAGCAAATTTGCACTCATTAGTGATGAATGTGTGTGTGAGGTTAGGACTGTTGAGTGTGTGTGTGGATGTATAATGATGGAATTTTTTTGAATGTTTTAGAAATGGCATAGTGATGGTTGTAATTTTATCTGATATGTCTGCACATATGTGATTATTCTTATGCACTGGTCTATCACCCATCTACAATCTCTGTCATAGTATATTTCATTAACATCAGCCTGTCCCGGGACGACAGGTGGAAATATAACCTGGCACCTGCATCTTTCTTTTGTTTATTTCAAAGGTCAATGAAATGTTGTGCACTGTCCCTATGCAAATAAATAAACCATACCATACCAATATAACATTAGTTCAGTAGCTGTTTAGTTCTTTTACTTCTTCTCACTTCATTTCAAGCTTTTTGTTGTTGTTGTCACTGCGTGCACATGGTTGGATCGGATTGGATTTCTCCAAATCTGATCCCGTTACTCGGAGGGTGGTCTGTCTTTAGATCCCAGTGCACATGAAACTTGTGTAATCGGATAATGGTCAGCGACTTGGTCAGCTCCGCTACGCTATGTGGCGCTGTAGTCCAACTACTTCCGGGTGATGGCTACTCAATAAAAACACAACACACTATGTGGCGGTGTACAAAGATGGCGCTCGAGGAGTTTGATGGAGCAGCATTGGTGTACGTGTTGTGCGTTCTTGTACCAAGAGGATTACTATCGGCCTAAACCAGGGGTTCCAATCGGATTCGGGAAACCAATCCCTATACGATCCTTAGCCTGTGCACATGGATTCGATACGATCCCAGTCC
Source organism: Paratrypauchen microcephalus (assembly GCA_036785185.1). Classification (NCBI taxonomy): domain Eukaryota; kingdom Metazoa; phylum Chordata; class Actinopteri; order Gobiiformes; family Gobiidae; genus Paratrypauchen; species Paratrypauchen microcephalus. Next base: position 408,910 of record JAVJIX010000235.1, on the reverse strand, counting down.
ATTTGCAATCGGATTACACTCGTCCATGTGCACGCAGTGATTATTGTAAGAGTACCAAATGGCATAGGAATTTTTGTTAACTGCCATGACAGCAATGTGTGAAGGAACTAAACAACCAAGCTCAAAATAAGCAAATGATCGATTGATATCCAAGTCTAGAGATAACCAGATACAAAGATACAGCTCCATAAAACTGTCCCTGTGTCCTCTTCACGCTCTGATCGGAGTATTGTCCCGGTACTTCAGTCTACAGTCGTATCTGCAGTACCTTCAGTGGCCAGCAGGACGTGGGGCCCGCTGCCGTAGCTCAGACTGACCACTCTCTTTCCCCGAAGGAAGTCCACTTTCTTTGGGACGATGGAGCTGAGAGAGTCCCCTGTGCCCAGACACCCACTGCAGTTCAGCCCGATCACGAACACCTGGAAGTACAGAGCAGAACACACGTCAGGAAGGTTACACAGTATGGCTGTATTGATACTTTTCACGATGATAAAACGCCGTCTGAATATTGTGATCGAGATAATTAAAAAACAGAATACACATTTTTGTCAAGATCATATCATCGGACACATAAGGACACTTCAGAACATGTTTGTACAGGTCTGAACTACAGGGTTAGCAGCTTTTACACAGAATAAGACCTCGTGGAGACACAGGGGAGGGCATCTGACACACCGGCCTCAGTACCTCGTTGCTGTGAGTGATGTAGAGCGCCTCATTGGCCGTTGTCCCGAACACACACGCCTGTCTAATGCTCCCCAGCTCCTCTGGACTCAACAGCGAAAATAAAGGCCACCGACTCAGGTCCACCATGGCTCCCCCAAGTCCCGGTCCAAGTCCCGGTCCGAGTCCTGGTCCGAGTCCCGGGTCCGAGTCCGGTCTGGCAGGTCCAGAGCCGGAGGAGGAGGGTCCAGGGGAAAAAACAGAACTCAGGGGTGAGCGAGGAGAGCCGAAGGGGGAGGAGCGAGTGGCGTTTGGGGGGGAGGCGGGGGCAGAGTCTGGGGCATTTCTAAAACTGTGGGGAAAAAAATCAAATAACAAAAATTATTTTAATTATTACCCAAGGCAGAAGAAGCAATTACTTTCAGTTTTAAAGGTCCAACATCACACAAAACTGACCCTGTGAACTTTAGGTCAATGTTGTTTCCTCCTCAAAAACACCTGGAGTCGTGTTTGTTTCATTCTTATGTTTGAGGAACTCTTTATTATTCGTCTGTAACATCTCCAAAGCTCCAAACGCTCTGCTCAACCTTGTGATGTCATGAAGTGGTAGTCTCCAACAGTTGAATAGCTCCTTTAGTTCAAAGATCAAAGATCAAAGTCAGCTTTATTGTCAATTCTGCCATATGTTCAACAGTGAATTTACATTTTGTTTCTCTCTGGCCAAGTAGTGCATAAAGACAGTGTACAAAATACAACATAAAAGACAAAAGACAAAAAACAATCCAAGACAAAAATCTAAAATCTAGAATCTAAAATCTGAAAGCAGTGCAACAGAATATTGGTTGAAAAATAATCAAACTTGCTCACACAGGTAGATTTTCTTCTTTAGGCCTTTTAAACTCAGAGAATGGTCTACTGCTGTTAACTTGCCGTCATGTCTATGTGCACTTCTGTTTCTTTTGCGCGTTTCTCTAAATGTTCTTCTGTTCTGACCTGCCCTCGGACAACGGATGTAAAGCAGCTATTGAGCTAATTCCGGCATATTTACATTGATGCTTTTTGTTGTCATGTTGATTAATGTGCATTGTCCTAATTCAAATAAATAAAAAATAAATAAATACCTATTTGCAGATGTCCAAAAATGTGCAGTGTGCATCAAAAATGTGCAATGGAAGATACAGCAGTGAAATTTTAATGTGCAGTAGAATGTGCATTGCAGTAAAGTTATGGATGCGTGAAAAGTCCCTCAGTCGTCCAGGTAGAATCCATGATAAAAGGAGAAATTCAATTTGTCAACTGGACAAAGTTTGTTTGGTCGAAAACGTTTCGCCGCTCATCCGAGAGACTTCGTCAGTTCTGGTTCTAGTGCTGGTTAGACCCCGTTTATATCTCGCTGCAGGGAGGAGCTCACTACACTGAAATAGCTCTGAAACTATCTCCACTAATCTGTCTGTTTGTTTTTCAAATTTCTCTGGCGTCTAGTTCAGCATCTCTATTCAAGCCTAACGACCCTCTCCACCCCTCTGCCCTGGATTGTCTGCCCTAATGTTTCTTTGTCTGTTTTTGACTTGGTTTGAGAATCGAATTATAAATGGGAGAAAAGTTATGTCCAACTCCCCCATTTCTGACAGACAGACAAAGAAACATTAGGGCAGACAATCCAGGGCAGAGGGGTGGAGAGGGTCGTTAGGCTTGAATAGAGATGCTGAACTAGACGCCAGAGAAATTTGAAAAACAAAGAGACAGATTAGTTTAGATAGTTTCACAGCTATTTCAGTGTAGTGAGCGCCTCCTAGGGCTGAATCGATATGCTAATACTAGACACCAGAGGAATTCGTAATACAAAAGAGACAGATTAGTGGAGATAGTTTCAGAGCTATTTCAGTGTAGTCAGCTCCTCCCTGCAGCGAGATATAAACAGGGTCTAACCAGCACTAGAACCAGAGCTGACGAAGCCTCTCGGATGAGCGGCGAAACGTTTTCAACCAAACAAACTTTGTCCAGTTGACAAATTGAATTTCTCCTTTTATCTAAAGTTATGGATAAATGTGCAACAGTAGTAATTCTAGTGCAATAACAGTAGTAAACAACAGTACAACAGTAGTCAAATTCCCGTAGTAAATGTGCAACAGTCGTCCTTAGCAGCAGTTTTTAAAGTGATCCTCCCAGCTGCATTCACGTACCACACAAAACACAGTGGAGCACTTCCTGTAACACCACATGACGACGTCACAAGGTGGAAGAGAGTGTTTTCAGATTGAGAGAAGAGTGTAAATGTTTGTGATGAGGAAACTACATTCGCACAGATCAGAAAATAACATAACATTATCTTCCCTGTGCAAATCATCCTCATAAAAATATCAAAATAAATCTTAAAAACCTCTGGAAACCAAAAATGAAAGGCTAAATTAAAGCCACAGTATGTAACTTTTTAGCCCATGAATAAATTAAAATAAAACCATGATTTTTTTTTGCATTTTAGTTGCGTTTAATCCAGTGAAAAACCTCCTTACTGTGAGCAGGCTTGCATCTCCACAAACCTCAGTCCACCTGCTCGTTTCCATGGAAACGTTGTTCTATTGGCTATAATATTCCGCAGTATAACAAAAAACACATTTACTTTTATTTATCTCCAGGATGAATGTTCTGTAGTGGACTTTTAACTCTCTATTTTTTCCACTGAATCATGCAGGAGACGTGCCACCTCCAGAATGTTCCACACTGTAGCTTTAGATGCAGCAAATTGGAAAAGAGAAATTTAAAAAAGGCAAATATAATCACGTTTTCTATTCAATATCACTTTTTTAAAAACTAAATGTTCTTCAATTTCCACCCACAAAGCCAAACTTATTTACACTCACCCACACTGGATTTAACGTGATGCTAACTTTGACCTGAGCAGTTTAAGCCGTTTTTAGCTCGTTTCTTTTAAAAGCACACATTCACAGTCATGCCACATGCCAAATCTGTATCTACTGAAGGCGATGACAAGTAAAAACTAAAGTAAAACGCGAAATTAAACTTAAAAAATTGGTTGTTTTGAAGCAAACGTGAAGCAGCGGCGGCTAACAACTAAAGCTAACTGTTGTTTACGTGCTTATTTCTGCTTTTTTTTTTACCTACAACAGCGCTCCATTCCCGTGACAACACTGAGGAAATGTACAGAATCGCTGAGGGATAACACGGAGATGTGTAAATAAAGACTTTTAACGAGTTTAAGGGTGAAAATAAGCAGAAATTACCGACTAAAGGCGAACCCTGTGCTTCCTCCGTCTGCAGCTCAGAGGCGCGCTCTGCCGGCGGGGAGAGGAACTGACGGGACTAAAGAAACAGGAAAAGAAGGAAATGGTCCAATAAAATACAAAATACATATAAATTTACTTTTTAAAACTCTATTTCTGTGTATAAAAAATAACCTAATGTTAAGCTAAGTTTTTATTCATTTATACACCGGAAAAGAGTGGAATATTGTAGGCCTGATCTGTTCTAATTTCGTTTCTTCATCACAAACACCTGGAGTTTTGTTTTGTTTCACTCACAAACCTGCAGATTTAGACTGAAAACACTGTTCCACCTGGTGATGTCATCATGTGGTGATACAGGAAGTGCTCCACTGTGTTTTTAAACTTCACACACCTTCACTAGAATCATTTGGATCATTTCAGTCCTGGAGTCGCCCAGAGACTGAACTAAAAGTGAAAGGAGCTGTTCACTTGGAACCTACCACTTCATGACGTCACAAGACTAATAATAAAGATTAACTAAACATTCAGGACCAAGGACAGAGATTACAACAAATCCAGGGCCCAAACAGGACCGAACCGGGACTGAATCAACAGGTGCGGTTTGTGTCCGTTGGGGGTCCACGCGCGGAGCCCCGAGTGGGAAGCACGTGGGAAACTGCGTAAAAACCGGGATTCCACGCGCCACTGCGTCAAGATACACGCGCGCGCCGGTGTTCCCCTCAGACTCACGCGCACCGTGTCCGCGTGCAGACAGAGACAGGGCACGCGCGCTCTGGACTTTCATGAACTCATAAATGTGAGAAAAAACACACGAGTGTTCAGCGCGTTTATCTGAGCGTCTGCTGACGTCACGGGGAGACCGCTCTCGTGCAAGTTTCCCCTCATGAAGCGCACGAGACTCGGTGCAGTCCTCGCGCGTCCGGAGGAGGGGGGGGCAGAGAGAGAGAGGGTGAGGGAGAGAGAGGAAGAGAGAGTGGGGGAGAGACGTCCCTTGCGTCAGCGGTGGTTCCGCGCGAGTTTGACGCAGCGCGCGCGTGGATCAAATATTCATCAGAGTTTGTGAAGAGCGCGCGCAGAGATTCCCCGCAGTGATTTGGAGCAGAGTGGAACCGCGCGGACACCGCGCTGCCGCTGACGGACGGCGCGCGGACCTCAGCCCAAACAGAGTCTAATATGCAATGTTTTTTTGGGAAGAAGCCCACAGCTGCCGCGTACCGCCGACTGCACGCTAGTGCCACCGCATGTCTGTCCGAAGACGCACCGCGCGGCAGACGACGCCATTTGAAGAAGAGGAAAAGCGCGCGGGGGCTTTCCACGACGCGGCAGAGACACGAGGAGAGCGGCACCGCGGGGCGGCACAGCAGAGGCGCGGGAGAAGCACAAGACGCGCTGCTGCTCGTGGGGAAAGACGTCAAAGCGCGCGGCGAGGCGGAATTCCTCCTGCTGCTCTGGTCTATGGTGCAGATCTGCGCGCTGACTGCGCGGTGCGAGCCCTGCCGCTGGCCGCGTGCGGCATGTGAGCAGCGCGCGGGACCGGGCTTCATGCGGTGGCTGAATCTGAAGGTGCCGCATCGCCCCGCCGCCTCTTCCGCCTCTGCCGCCCCGTCCTCCTCCCCAGTGTCGGCCTCGTCCATGCGGTTTGTCTGGACCCTCTTCAGGAAAGGATCGCATATGCTGCAGTGTCTTTGTGGCAAGAGCCTCAAGAAAAACAAGGATCCAACCGGTGAGTCCTGCCGCGTGCGCCCCGCTCACGCGTCTGCCGCGTCTGCCGCGCGGCGCTGGGTCCGCATTGGTCGCAGTTGTGCAGAAAGAGGAAGTTTGACTTTGGGCTGAGTTTGGTTCGACCAGGTCTAGACCAGGTCTAAACCAGGTCTAAACCAGGTCTAAACCAGGTCTAAACCCAGACTCCTGTCCACACGTCTCCTCCACGCGTGTCATTGTGATTCCACGCGCATCGCTGTTGTGAGTCGCGTGGACAGTTCCTGCTCGCCTGTGATTGGCCGCAGGCGCAGCTGTGGGTCACGTGCTGCTTATTGATGGCGCGGTTTGGTCTGACCCGGTTCTGTTGGACCCGGTTCTGTTGGGCTCGCTTTGTCCTGGTTTTCACTGTTTATGTCAGAACGGGCATCTGGTTTAATCACGACCCAATGTGTCTCTATAGAAAAAAGAACAGTGACAAGTTTAATGAAACATACAGAAAATTTAGACCAGATTTAGTCCTGGTTTAGTCCTGGTTCAGACCTGGTTTAGTCCTGGTTTAGTCCTGGTTTAGTCCTGGTTCAGTCCTGGTTTAGACCTGGTTCAGTCCTGGTTCAGTCCTGGTTCAGTCCTGGTTCAGTCCTGGTTCAGTCCTGGTTTAGACCTGGTTTAGTCCTGGTTCAGACCTGGTTCAGACCTGGTTCAGACCTGGTTTAGTCCTGGTTTAGTCCTGGTTTAGTCCTGGTTTAGTCCTGGTTCAGACCTGGTTTAGTCCTGGTTCAGACCTGGTTTAGTCCTGGTTCAGTCCTGGTTTAGACCTGGTTTAGTCCTGGTTCAGACCTGGTTCAGACCTGGTTCAGACCTGGTTCAGTCCTGGTTCAGTCCTGGTTCAGTCCTGGTTTAGGCCTGGTTCAGTCCTGGTTTAGGCCTGGTTCAGTCCTGGTTCAGTCCTGGTTCAGTCCTGGTTTAGGCCTGGTTTAGTCCTGGTTCAGTCCTGGTTTAGACCTGGTTTAGACCTGGTTTAGGCCTGGTTTAGACCTGGTTTAGGCCTGGTTTAGGCCTGGTTCAGTCCTGGTTCAGTCCTGGTTTAGTCCTGGTTTAGTCCTGGTTCAGACCTGGTTTAGACCTGGTTTAGACCTGGTTCAGTCCTGGTTCAGTCTTGGTTCAGACCTGGTTTAGACCTGGTTTAGACCTGGTTTAGACCTGGTTCAGTCCTGGTTCAGTCCTGGTTTAGACCTGGTTCAGCACCATGGACAGCTCAGTGATCTGACGTTGTGATATTGGTCAAACTCTTTATCTGCAGAAGTTAATGCCAGAGTATGGAACAGTTTGTTTCTATGGCGACACTGTTGGACTCTCTTGACTCGCTGTGATGTAAGACACTGCCACACGTGCCCCAGGGCAGACTACAAACCTGGCTGCCAATCTGACCCGACACCCACATCACCAAATGAGCACAGTACTTCAAGTCCTGGTCTAGTCCTGGTCAAGTCCTGGTTTAGACCTGGTCTAGTCCTGGATTAGTTCTGCCGTTTGTTTGTGATACAAAACAAAACAAAAACAGAAAATATTCAAATGATTTTATTGTGAATGAACTAATGCTGAGGAAGACTTCATTCATGAACTATCTCCCCCTCTCTTCCATCTCTCCTCTCCTCCTCCTTTCAAACTTCAGTCATCTTTATTGTCAAAAACCATGTGTACAGGCTGCTGATAAACAAGACAATAAACACATGACTAAAACATCACATATACCTGTAGCAAAAGTACAAAAGGCTTGTGTATAATACAAATAAGTAAAACACACAATGTGGAGCGGAATAAAGCTCAAATGTGTCATTTAAGCAGCAGTGTCAGTGTGATTTAAGCAGCAGTGTCAGTGTGATTTAAGCAGCAGTGTGATTGGGAGAGAGTTGAGCATCCTGACAGCTTGGTGGATGAAGCTGTCTTTCAGTCTGCTGGTCTTGGCCCTGAGGCTCCTCAGTCTCCTTCCTGATGGCAGCAGACTGAAGAGGCAGTTGGATGGGTGGGTGGGATCACCCAGAGGGTGAGGCGGGTGAGGCGGGTGCGGTAGATGTCCTGCAGGGAGGGGTGAGAGACACCCACGATTCTCTCAGCTGCTCTCACTACTCGGTGTAGCTTTTTCCGGGTGCAGGACACGGTGCAGGTGCCATACCACACAGTGATGCAGCTGGTGAGGATGTGACCTATGGTGCCTCTGTAGAAGGTGCTCATGATGGAGCTGGGGCTCTGGCTCTCTTCAGCTTGTGGAGGAAGTAGAGTCGCTGTTGGGCTTTACTGGCCAGTGATGCAGTGTTCTTTGACCAGGAGAGGCCCTCAGAGATATGCACACCCAGGAACTTGGTGCTGCTCACTCTCTCCACAGCAGCCCCGGTGATGGTGAGGGGGGCGTGCTGTGTGTGTGCTCTCCTGAAGTCTACCACAATCTCCTTTGTCTTCTCCATGTTCAGGGAGAGGTTGTTGTTCCTGCACCACTCGACCAGGCGGCTCACCTCGCTCCTATAGTGAGTCTCATCGTCGTCGCTGATGTGACCCGACACAGTCGTATCATCCACATGATGAAGAGGTTGGAGCTGTGTGACGGTGTGCAGTCGTGGATCAGACTTGATGAAGAGGTTGGAGCTGTGTGACGGTGTGCAGTCGTGGGTCAGACTTGATGAAGAGGTTGGAGCTGTGTGACGGTGTGCAGTCGTGGGTCAAACTTGATGAAGAGGGTGGAGCTGTGTGACGGTGTGCAGTCGTGGGTCAGACTTGATGAAGAGGTTGGAGCTGTGTGACGGTGTGCAGTCGTGGGTCAGACTTGATGAAGAGGTTGGAGCTGTGTGACGGTGTGCAGTCGTGGGTCAGACTTGATGAAGAGGTTGGAGCTGTGTGACGGTGTGCAGTCGTGGGTCAGACTTGATGAAGAGGTTGGAGCTGTGTGACGGTGTGCAGTCGTGGGTCAAACTTGATGAAGAGGGTGGAGCTGTGTGACGGTGTGCAGTCGTGGGTCAGCAGAGTGAAGAGGAGGGGGCTCAGCACACATCCTTGGGGAGCCCCCGTGTTCAGTGTGATGGTGCTGGAGGTGTTGCTGCCGACCCGTACTGCCTGCGGTCTTCCTGTCAGGAAATCCAGCACCAGTTGCACATGGAGGTGTTGATCTCCAGCTTGTCTAGTTTGAGTCTGAGTTGTTGGGGGACGATTGTGTTGAAGCTGAACTGAAGTCAGTGAACAGCATTCTAACATATGAGTCTCTGGTGTCCAGGTGTGTGAGGAGGTGACTGGAGGACTGTGGAGATTGCATCATCGGTTGAGCGGTTAGAGCGGTATGCAAACTGAAGTGGGTCCTGGGTGGAGGGGGAGATGTCTTGATGTGTTGACGAGTCGTTCGAAGCGCTTCATGAGGATGGATGGAGACGACTTCTTGGGCACGGGGGTGATGGTGGAGGTCTTGAGGCATGTGTTTCACATCCTCCCTCTGTTCTGTCTCTCCTCCTCTCCTCTCTCTCCGTCAGTCTTCATGTATAATTCACTCTCTCAGTTCCAGGTCTGTGGGTTATTTTAGTTCCACGTGTTAATAAAACATGTTTTAATAAAAATGAGTACTGTAGTACTTTAGTATTGTAGTACTGTAGTACTTTAGTACATGTAGTACTGTAGTACTTTAGTACTGTAGTACTGTAGTACTTTAGTACATGTAGTACTGTAGTACTTTAGTGCAGTAGTACTGTAGTACTTTAGTACATATAGTACTGTAGTACTGAAGTACTTTAGTATTGTAGTACTGTAGTACTGTAGTACTTTAGTACATGTAGTACTGTAGTACTTTAGTACTGTAGTACTGTAGTACTTTAGTACATGTAGTACTGTAGTACTTTAGTGCAGTAGTACTGTAGTACTTTAGTACATATAGTACTGTAGTACTTTAGTACTGTAGTACTTTAGTACATGTAGTACTTTCGTACTGTAGTACTTTAGTACATGTAGTACTGTAGTACTTTAGTGCAGTAGTACTGTAGTACTTTAGTACATATAGTACTGTAGTACTTTAGTACATGTAGTACTTTAGTACTGTAGTACTTTAGAACATGTAGTACTTTAGTACTGTAGTACTTTAGTATTGTAGTACTGTAGTACTTTAGTACATATAGTACTGTAGTACTTTAGTACTGTAGTACTTTAGTATTGTAGTACTGTAGGACTTTAGTACATGTAGTACTGTAGTACTTTAGTGCTGTAGTAATTTAGTATTGTAGTACTGTAGTACTTTAGTACATGTAGTACTGTAGTACTTTAGTGCTGTAGTACTTTAGTATTGTAGTACTGTAGGACTTTAGTACATGTAGTACTGTAGTACTTTAGTGCTGTAGTAATTTAGTATTGTAGTACTGTAGTACTTTAGTACATGTAGTACTGTAGTACTTTAGTGCTGTAGTACTTTAGTACATGTAGTACTGTAGTACTTTAGTACTGTAGTACTTTAGTATTGTAGTACTGTAGTACTTTAGTACATGTAGTACTGTAGTACATGTAGTACTGTAGTACTTTAGTACATGTAGTACTTTAGTACTGTAGTACTTTAGTACATGTAGTACTTTAGTACTGTAGTACTGTAGTACTTTAGTACATGTAGTACTGTAGTACTTTAGTACATGTAGTACTGTAGTACTTTAGTACTGTAGTACTTTAGTATTGTAGTACTGTAGTACTTTAGTACATGTAGTACTGTAGTACTGTAGTACATGTAGTACATGTAGTACTGTAGTACTTTAGTACATGTAGTACTTTAGTACATGTAGTACTTTAGTACATGTAGTACTTTAGTACATGTAGTACTGTAGTACTTTAGTACTGTAGTACTTTAGTACATGTAGTACTGTAGTACTTTAGTACATGTAGTACAGTAGTATTGTAGTACTTTAGTACATGTTGTACTTTAGTACATGTAGTACTTTAGTACTGTAGTACATGTAGTACTGTAGTACTTTAGTACATGTAGTACTTTAGTACATGTAGTACTGTAGTACTGTAGTACTTTAGTACATGTAGTACTGTAGTACTTTAGTATTGTAGTACATGTAGTACTGTAGTACTGTAGTACTGTAGTACTTTAGTACTGTAGTACATGTAGTACTGTAGTACATGTAGTACTGTAGTACTTTAGTACTGTAGTACATGTAGTACTGTAGTACATGTAGTACTGTAGTACTTTAGTACTGTAGTACATGTAGTACTGTAGTACTGTAGTACATGTAGTACTGTAGTACATGTAGTACTGTAGTACTTTAGTACTGTAGTACATGTAGTACTGTAGTACATGTAGTACTGTAGTACATGTAGTACATGTAGTACTGTAGTACATGTAGTACTGTAGTACATGTAGTACTTTAGTACTGTAGTACTTTAGTACATGTAGTACTGTAGTACTGTAGTACTGTAGTACTGTAGCACTGTAGTACATGTAGTACTGTAGTACTTTAGTACATGTAGTACATGTAGTACATGTAGTACATGTAGTACTGTAGTACATGTAGTACTGTAGTACTTTAGTACATGTAGTACATGTAGTAGTGTAGTACTTTAGTACATGTAGTACATGTAGTACATGTAGTACTGTAGTACTGTAGTACATGTAGTACTGTAGTACTTTAGTACATGTAGTACATGTAGTACATGTAGTACTGTAGTACTGTAGTACATGTAGTTCTGTAGTACTTTAGTACATGTAGTACATGTAGTACATGTAGTACATGTAGTACATGTAGTACTGTAGTACATGTAGTACATGTAGTACTGTAGTACATGTAGTACTGTAGTACATGTAGTACATGTAGTACATGTAGTACTGTAGTACTTTAGTACATGTAGTACATGTAGTACATGTAGTACTGTAGTACTGTAGTACATGTAGTACTGTAGTACTTTAGTACATGTAGTACATGTAGTACATGTAGTACTGTAGTACTGTAGTACATGTAGTACTGTAGTACTTTAGTACATGTAGTACATGTAGTACATGTAGTACTGTAGTACATGTAGTACTGTAGTACTTTAGTACATGTAGTACTGTAGTACTGTAGTACATGTAGTACATGTAGTACATGTAGTACATGTAGTACTGTAGTACATGTAGTACATGTAGTACTGTAGTACATGTAGTACATGTAGTACATGTAGTACATGTAGTACATGTAGTACTGTAGTACTGTAGTACATGTAGTACATGTAGTACTGTAGTACATGTAGTACATGTAGTACATGTAGTACATGTAGTACATGTAGTACTGTGGAAAAGTACTGTTACTTCAGTAGTACTTTCCCCAAATACTTTTTACTCGAGTCATTTCTTAAATCCTTTGTACTTGAGTAATAGTACTTTAAAGTAGCAGTACTTGTACTCGGACAGACTCCGGCGCCGCCGCGGCAACGCCCTGATAACCAGACTCCAGCCTGTCTGGGAGGGCATCTGACACACGGTTAGTCCTGGTTTAGACCTGGTTTAGACCTGGTTTAGACCTAGTTTAGACCTAGTTTAGACCTAGTTTAGACCTGGTTTAGACCTAGTTTAGACCTAGTTTAGACCTGGTTTAGACCTGGTTTAGACCTGGTTTAGACCTGGTTTAGACCTAGTTTAGACCTAGTTTAGACCTGGTTTAGACCTAGTTTAGACCTAGTTTAGACCTAGTTTAGACCTGGTTTAGACCTAGTTTAGACCTAGTTTAGACCTAGTTTAGACCTGGTTTAGACCTGGTTTAGACCTGGTTTAGACCTGGTTTAGACCTGGTTTCTGACACTCAGGGAGGGCATCTGAGGTCTTTATCTAATCTTCTGTCACTCTGGAGGCGATGGTTCGATTCCCGCTGAGTGTCAGACCCTCAGCCCTTCAGCAACACACTTCAGCCTCAGACTTCACACCAAGTCCAGGATCAGAACCGGATTATGTCATCACGAGATAGGGCCGGAGCCGGAGGAGGACCAGACCAGGACCAGACCAGGACCAGACCTGCTCAGACTGAGGTTTAAGACAGACCAGGAACATCAAGGCAAAAGTATTTAGAAAAGTGTTAAAAGTAGCAGTAGCAGTAGTAGTAATAGTAGTAGTAGTAGTAGTAGCAGTAGTAGCAGTAGTAGTTGTAGTAGTAGCAGTAGTAGTAGTAGTAGTAATAGTAGTAGTAGTAGTAATAGTAGTAGTAGTAGTAATAGTAGTAGCAGTAGTAGCAGTAGTCGTTGTAGTAGTAGTAGTAGTAGTAATAGTAGTAGTAGTAGTAGCAGTAGTAGTAGTAGTAGTACAAACATGGATTTTGATTTGATGGTGAATGTGGCAGAGAAGAGGCTGAGAGCTGCTCTGGGGAAACAACCGAACAGTAAGTCCTGGTTTAGACCTGGTTTAGTCCTAGTTTAGTCCTGGTTTAGTCCTGGTTTAGTCCTGGTTTAGACCTGGTTTAGTACTGGTTTAGTCCTGGTTTAGACCTGGTTTAGTCCTGGTTTAGACCTGGTTTAGACCTGGTTTAGTACTAGTTTAGACCTGGTTTAGTACTGGTTTAGACCTGGTTTAGTACTGGTTTAGACCTGGTTTAGTCCTGGCTTAGACCTGGTTTAGTACTGGTTTAGACCTGGTTTAGTCCTGGCTTAGACCTGGTTTAGTCCTGGCTTAGACCTGGTTTAGTACTGGTTTAGTCCTGGTTTAGACCTGGTTTAGTCCTGGTTTAGTCCTGGTTTAGTCCTGGTTTAGTACTGGTTTAGACCTGGTTTAGTCCTGGTTTAGACCTGGTTTAGTACTGGTTTAGACCTGGTTTAGACCTGGTTTAGTCCTGGCTTAGACCTGGTTTAGTACTGGTTTAGTCCTGGTTTAGACCTGGTTTAGTCCTGGTTTAGTACTGGTTTAGACCTGGTTTAGTACTGGTTTAGACCTGGTTTAGTACTGGTTTAGACCTGGTTTAGACCTAGTTTAGTCCTGGTTTAGACCTGGTTTAGTACTGGTTTAGACCTAGTTTAGACCTGGTTTAGTCCTGGTTTAGACCTGGTTTAGTACTGGTTTAGTTCTGGTTTAGACCTGGTTTAGTCCTGGTTTAGACCTGGTTTAGACCTGGTTTAGTACTGGTTTAGTACTGGTTTAGACCTGGTTTAGTACTGGTTGAGACCTGGTTTAGTCCTGGTTTAGACCTGGTTTAGTACTGGTTTAGTCCTGGTTTAGACCTGGTTTAGCCCTAGTTTAGTCCTGGTTTAGACCTTGTTTAGTCCTGGTTTAGACCTGGTTTAGTACTGGTTTAGACCTGGTTTAGTACTGGTTTAGTCCTGGTTTAGACCTGGTTTAGACCTGGTTTAGTACTGGTTTAGACCTGGTTTAGACCTAGTTTAGTCCTGGTTTAGACCTGGTTTAGTCCTGGTTTAGACCTGGTTTAGTACTGGTTTAGACCTGGTTTAGTACTGGTTTAGTCCTGGTTTAGACCTGGTTTAGTCCTGGTTTAGACCTGGTTTTTGCTGTGTAAAGTTGGGCTTCTTGGATTGCCACCAGGAGTCATTAAAGCTGCACTGTGTAACTTTTCTGCTGCTGGGTGTGCCACCTGCGCGTCTCCATGGAGATGTTATTGTTGTGCCTAGAATGTTCCAGAGTGTGGCATTAAACACTTTGTGATGTTTCCAGAACAGGAAGTGTGTGGTTTACATTTAGAACGAAGACGAAAATTCACAGTCTAAACCAGGACTAAACCAGGACTAAACCAGGACTAAACCAGGACTAAACCAGGTCTAAACCAGGGCTAAACCAGGTCTAAACCAGGACTAAACCAGGTCTAAACCAGGTCTAAACCAGTTCTAAACCAGGACTAAACCAGGTCTAAACCAGGACTAAACCAGGTCTAAACCAGGTCTAAACCAGGACTAAACCAGGACTAAACCAGGTCTAAACCAGGTCTAAACCAGGACTAAACCAGGTCTAAACCAGGACTAAACCAGGACTAAACCAGGTCTAAACCAGGACTAAACCAGGTCTAAACCAGGACTAAACCAGGACTAAACCAGGACTAAACCAGGTCTAAACCAGGTCTAAACCAGGACTAAACCAGGACTAAACCAGGACTAAACCAGGACTAAACCAGGTCTAAACCAGGTCTAAACCAGGTCTAATCCAGGACTAAACCAGGTCTAAACCAGGTCTAAACCAGTTCTAAACCAGGTCTAAACCAGGACTAAACCAGGACTAAACCAGGTCTAAACCAGGTCTAAACCAGGTCTAAACCAGGACTAAACCAGGACTAAACCAGGACTAAACCAGGTCTAAACCAGGTCTAAACCAGGTCTAAACCAGGTCTAAACCAGGACTAAACCACTGGTTTAGACCTGGTTTAGTACTGGTTTAGACCTGGTTTAGTACTGGTTTAGTCCTGGTTTAGACCTGGTTTAGTCCTGGTTTAGACCTGGTTTTTGCTGTGTAAAGTTGGGCTTCTTGGATTGCCACCAGGAGTCATTAAAGCTGCACTGTGTAACTTTTCTGCTGCTGGGTGTGCCACCTGCGCGTCTCCATGGAGATGTTATTGTTGTGCCTAGAATGTTCCAGAGTGTGGCATTAAACACTTTGTGATGTTTCCAGAACAGGAAGTGTGTGGTTTACATTTAGAACGAAGACGAAAATTCACAGTCTAAACCAGGACTAAACCAGGACTAAACCAGGACTAAACCAGGTCTAAACCAGGGCTAAACCAGGTCTAAACCAGGACTAAACCAGGTCTAAACCAGTTCTAAACCAGGACTAAACCAGGTCTAAACCAGGACTAAACCAGGTCTAAACCAGGTCTAAACCAGGACTAAACCAGGACTAAACCAGGTCTAAACCAGGTCTAAACCAGGACTAAACCAGGTCTAAACCAGGACTAAACCAGGACTAAACCAGGTCTAAACCAGGACTAAACCAGGTCTAAACCAGGACTAAACCAGGACTAAACCAGGTCTAAACCAGGACTAAACCAGGACTAAACCAGGACTAAACCAGGTCTAAACCAGGTCTAAACCAGGTCTAAACCAGGTCTAAACCAGGACTAAACCAGGTCTAAACCAGGTCTAAACCAGGACTAAACCAGGTCTAAACCAGGACTAAACCAGGTCTAAACCAGTTCTAAACCAGGTCTAAACCAGGACTAAACCAGGACTAAACCAGGTCTAAACCAGGACTAAACCAGGTCTAAACCAGGACTAAACCAGGACTAAACCAGGACTAAACCAGGACTAAACCAGGTCTAAACCAGGACTAAACCAGGTCTAAGGTCTAGGTTCTGGAAGCTGCAGGTGAATCTGTCTCGTTTTGTGCGTCACTAAAATCGTCTCCATAGAAACGCAGGACATCCCCAGTTCCTCCTCAGCTCGACTCCTTCCCCCGCACTTCTCCTTCCTCTCCTTGTCTCCTTTTCTTCCCTCTCTTCTCCTCTCTCTCTCTCTTTCCTGTTCTCTTTCTCCTCTCCACCTCTTCCTCTCATTCTTTCTCCTCTTCTTCCTCTCTCTCTCTTTTTTCAGTGGGAGTTGAAAGTGACTCATCCTCTGTTCATTTTAAACGGCTTTCCCTGTCTCTCCTCCTCCTCATCCCTCCCTCCCTCCTTCTCTTCCCCCTCCTTCTCTGCCTCCTCTCTCCATTCTTCTCTCCTCCCTCACTCCTTTCTCCGTCCCTCTCCCCCTTCTTCTCTCCCTCTTCTTCTTCTCTGCCTCCTCCCTCCCTCCTTCTCTTCCTCCCTCCTCCCCTCTCTCCTTCTCTCCCTCCCTCCTTCTCTCATCTCTCTTTTTTTCAATGGGAGTTGAAAGTGACTCATCCTCTGTTCATTTTAAACGGCTTTCCCCGTCTCTCCTCCTCCTCATCTCTCCCTCCCTCCTTCTCCGGTGCCTCCCTCTCTCCTTCCCTCCTTCTCTGTCTCCTCCCTCCTTCTCTCCCTCTCTCCTTCCCTCTTCTTTCCCTCCCTCCCTCCCACTCCTCCCTCCTTCTCTCCCTCCCTCCTTCTCTCCCTCCCTCCTTCCTCCCTCTCTCCTCCCTCCCTCCTCCTCTCCCTCTCTCCTTCCCTCTTCTCTCCCTCCTTCTCCCCTCCCTCCCTCTCTCCTTCTCTGTCTCCTCCCTCCTTCTCTCCCTCTCTCCTTCCCTCTTCTTTCCCTCCCTCCCTCCCACTCCTGCCTCCTTCTCTCCCTCCCTCCTTCCTCCCTCTCTCCTCCCTCCTCCTCTCCCTCTCTCCTTCCCTCTTCTTTCACTCCTCCCTCCCTCTCTCCTTCCCTCCTTCTCTCCCTCCCTCCCTCCCACTCCTCCCTCCTTCTCTCCCTCCCTCTCTCCTCCCTCTCTCCTCCCTCCCTCTCTCCTTCCCTCTTCTCTCCCTCCCTCTCTCCTCCCTCCCTCTTCTTCTTCTGTCTGTATTAAACTCGGTGCTTCAGTCCCCCGTGAGGACGTGTGTGTGTGTGGCCTGTAGAGGGCGCTGCAGACCACGTCCTGAATCCTCTGGAAACATCTGGAACACACAGGATCAATACATTTATTTTATTATAAAAGAACCAAACCAGAACTAAACCATGACTAAAGCAGGACTAAAGCAGGACTAAACCAGGACTAAACCATGACTAAAGCAGGACTAAAGCAGGACTAAAGCAGGACTAAAGCAGGACTAAAGCAGGACTAAACCAGGACTAAACCAGGACTAAACCATGACTAAAGCAGGACTAAAGCAGGACTAAAGCAGGACTAAAGCAGGACTAAAGCAGGACTAAACCAGGACTAAACCATGACTAAAGCAGGACTAAACCATGACTAAACCATGACTAAAGCAGGACTAAACCAGGACTAAAGCAGGACTAAACCAGGACTAAACCAGGACTAAAGCAGGACTAAAGCAGGACTAAAGCAGGACTAAAGCAGGACTAAACCAGGACTAAAGCAGGACTAAAGCAGGACTAAAGCAGGACTAAAGCAGGACTAAAGCAGGACTAAAGCAGGACTAAAGCAGGACTAAACCAGGACTAAAGCAGGACTAAAGCAGGACTAAACCAGGACTAAAGCAGGACTAAACCAGGACTAAACCAGGACTAAAGCAGGACTAAACCAGGACTAAAGCAGGACTAAACCAGGACTAAAGCAGGACTAAAGCAGGACTAAAGCAGGACTAAAGCAGGACTAAACCAGGACTAAACCAGCACTAAAGCAGGACTAAAGCAGGACTAAACCAGGACTAAAGCAGGACTAAACCAGGACTAAAGCAGGACTAAAGCAGGACTAAAGCAGGACTAAACCAGGACTAAAGCAGGACTAAACCAGGACTAAACCAGGACTAAAGCAGGACTAAACCAGGACTAAAGCAGAACTAAACCAGGACTAAAGCAGGACTAAACCAGGACTAAAGCAGGACTAAAGCAGGACTAAAGCAGGACTAAAGCAGAACTAAACCAGGACTAAAGCAGGACTAAAGCAGGACTAAAGCAGGACTAAAGCAGGACTAAACCAGGACTAAAGCAGGACTAAAGCAGGACTAAAGCAGGACTAAAGCAGGACTAAACCAGGACTAAAGCAGGACTAAAGCAGGACTAAACCAGAACCAGGACTAAACCAGGACTAAAGCAGGACTAAAGAAGGACTAAAGCAGGACTAAACCAGGACTAAAGCAGGACTAAAGCAGGACTAAAGCAGGACTAAAGCAGGACTAAACCAGGACTAAAGCAGAACTAAAGCAGGACTAAACCAGAACTAAACCAGGACTAAAGCAGGACTAAACCAGGACTAAAGCAGGACTAAAGCAGGACTAAAGCAGGACTAAACCAGGACTAAACCAGGGCTAAAGCAGGACTAAAGCAGGACTAAAGCAGGACTAAAGCAGGACTAAACCAGCACTAAAGCAGGACTAAAGCAGGACTAAAGCAGGACTAAACCAGGATTAAAGCAGGACTAAACCAGGACTAAACCAGGACTAAAGCAGGACTAAACCAGGACTAAAGAAGGACTAAAGCAGGACTAAAGCAGGACTAAAGCAGGACTAAAGCAGGACTAAACCAGAACTAAACCAGGACTAAAGCAGGACTAAACCAGGACTAAACCAGGACTAAAGCAGGACTAAAGCAGGACTAAAGCAGGACTAAAGCAGGACTAAAGCAGGACTAAACCAGGACTAAACCAGGACTAAAGCAGGACTAAAGCAGGACTAAAGCAGGACTAAAGCAGGACTAAACCAGGACTAAAGCAGGACTAAACCAGCACTAAAGCAGGACTAAAGCAGGACTAAACCAGCACTAAAGCAGGACTAAACCAGGACTAAACCAGGACTAAAGCAGGACTAAAGCAGGACTAAAGCAGGACTAAAGCAGGACTAAAGCAGGACTAAAGCAGGACTAAAGCAGGACTAAAGCAGAACTAAACCAGGACTAAAGCAGGACTAAAGCAGGACTAAAGCAGGACTAAAGCAGGACTAAACCAGGACTAAAGCAGGACTAAAGCAGGACTAAAGCAGGACTAAAGCAGGACTAAACCAGGACTAAAGCAGGACTAAAGCAGGACTAAAGCAGGACTAAACCAGAACCAGGACTAAACCAGGACTAAAGCAGGACTAAAGAAGGACTAAAGCAGGACTAAACCAGGACTAAAGCAGGACTAAAGCAGGACTAAAGCAGGACTAAAGCAGGACTAAACCAGGACTAAAGCAGAACTAAAGCAGGACTAAACCAGAACTAAACCAGGACTAAAGCAGGACTAAACCAGGACTAAAGCAGGACTAAAGCAGGACTAAAGCAGGACTAAACCAGGACTAAACCAGGGCTAAAGCAGGACTAAAGCAGGACTAAAGCAGGACTAAAGCAGGACTAAAGCAGGACTAAACCAGCACTAAAGCAGGACTAAAGCAGGACTAAAGCAGGACTAAACCAGGATTAAAGCAGGACTAAACCAGGACTAAACCAGGACTAAAGCAGGACTAAACCAGGACTAAAGAAGGACTAAAGCAGGACTAAAGCAGGACTAAAGCAGGACTAAAGCAGGACTAAAGCAGGACTAAAGCAGGACTAAACCAGAACTAAACCAGGACTAAAGCAGGACTAAACCAGGACTAAACCAGGACTAAAGCAGGACTAAAGCAGGACTAAACCAGGACTAAAGCAGGACTAAAGCAGGACTAAAGCAGGACTAAACCAGGACTAAAGCAGGACTAAAGCAGGACTAAAGCAGGACTAAAGCAGGACTAAACCAGGACTAAACCAGGACTAAAGCAGGACTAAAGCAGGACTAAAGCAGGACTAAAGCAGGACTAAACCAGGACTAAAGCAGGACTAAACCAGCACTAAAGCAGGACTAAAGCAGGACTAAAGCAGGACTAAACCAGGACTAAAGCAGGACTAAACCAGCACTAAAGCAGGACTAAACCAGGACTAAAGCAGGACTAAAGCAGGACTAAACCAGGACTAAAGCAGGACTAAACCAGCACTAAAGCAGGACTAAAGCAGGACTAAACCAGCACTAAAGCAGGACTAAAGCAGGACTAAACCGGGACTAAACCAGGACTAAAGCAGGACTAAAGCAGGACTAAAGCAGGACTAAAGCAGGACTAAAGCAGGACTAAAGCAGGACTAAAGCAGGACTAAAGCAGGACTAAACCAGCACTAAAGCAGGACTAAAGCAGGACTAAACCAGCACTAAAGCAGGACTAAACCAGGACTAAACCAGGACTAAACCAGGACTAAAGCAGGACTAAAGCAGGACTAAAGCAGGACTAAACCAGGACTAAAGCAGGACTAAAGCAGGACTAAACCAGGACTAAAGCAGGACTAAAGCAGGACTAAACCAGGACTAAAGCAGGACTAAAGCAGGACTAAAGCAGGACTAAACCAGGACTAAAGCAGGACTAAACCAGGACTAAAGCAGGACTAAAGCAGGACTAAACCAGGACTAAAGCAGGACTAAAGCAGGACTAAAGCAGGACTAAACCAGGACTAAAGCAGGACTAAAGCAGGACTAAACCAGGACTAAAGCAGGACTAAAGCAGGACTAAAGCAGGACTAAACCAGGATTAAAGCAGGACTAAAGCAGGACTAAACCGGGACTAAAGCAGGACTAAAGCAGGACTAAACCAGGACTAAAGCAGGACTAAAGCAGGACTAAAGCAGGACTAAACCAGGATTAAAGCAGGACTAAAGCAGGACTAAACCAGGACTAAAGCAGGACTAAACCAGGACTAAAGCAGGACTAAAGCAGGACTAAAGCAGGACTAAACCAGGATTAAAGCAGGACTAAAGCAGGACTAAACCGGGACTAAACCAGGACTAAAGCAGGACTAAACCAGGATTAAAGCAGGACTAAAGCAGGACTAAACCAGGACTAAAGCAGGACTAAAGCAGGACTAAACCAGGACTAAAGCAGGACTAAAGCAGGACTAAAGCAGGACTAAACCAGGATTAAAGCAGGACTAAAGCAGGACTAAACCAGGACTAAAGCAGGACTAAACCAGGACTAAAGCAGGACTAAAGCAGGACTAAAGCAGGACTAAACCAGGATTAAAGCAGGACTAAAGCAGGACTAAACCGGGACTAAACCAGGACTAAAGCAGGACTAAAGCAGGACTAAACCAGGATTAAAGCAGGACTAAAGCAGGACTAAAGCAGGACTAAACCAGCACTAAAGCAGGACTAAAGCAGGACTAAAGCAGGACTAAACCAGCACTAAACCAGGACTAAACCAGGACTAAACCAGCACTAAAGCAGGACTAAACCAGGACTAAAGCAGGACTAAACCAGGACTAAACCAGGACTAAAGCAGGACTAAACCAGGACTAAAGCAGGACTAAAGCAGGACTAAAGCAGGACTAAAGCAGGACTAAACCAGCACTAAAGCAGGACAAAAGCAGGACTAAACCAGGACTAAAGCAGGACTAAAACAGGACTAAACCAGGACTAAACCAGGACTAAAGCAGGACTAAAGCAGGACTAAACCAGGACTAAAGCAGGACTAAAGCAGGACTAAACCAGGACTAAAGCAGGACTAAAGCAGGACTAAACCAGGACTAAAGCAGGACTAAACCAGGGATTAAAGAAGGACTAAAGCAGGACTAAACCAGGACTAAACCAGGACTAAACCAGGACTAAAGCAGGACTAAAGCAGGACTAAAGCAGGACTAAAGCAGGACTAAACCAGGACTAAAGCAGGACTAAAGCAGGACTAAAGCAGGACTAAAGCAGGACTAAAGCAGGACTAAAGCAGGACTAAACCAGGACTAAAGCAGGACTAAACCAGCACTAAAGCAGGACTAAAGCAGGACTAAACCGGGACTAAACCAGGACTAAAGCAGGACTAAAGCAGGACTAAAGCAGGATTAAAGCAGGACTAAAGCAGGACTAAAGCAGGACTAAACCAGGACTAAACCAGGACTAAACCAGCACTAAAGCAGGACTAAAGCAGGACTAAACCAGCACTAAAGCAGGACTAAACCAGGACTAAACCAGCACTAAAGCAGGACTAAACCAGGACTAAACCAGGACTAAAGCAGGACTAAACCAGGACTAAACCAGGACTAAAGCAGGACTAAACCAGGACTAAACCAGGACTAAAGCAGGACTAAAGCAGGACTAAACCAGCACTAAAGCAGGACAAAAGCAGGACAAAAGCAGGACTAAAGCAGGACTAAACCAGGACTAAAGCAGGACTAAACCAGGACTAAAGCAGGACTAAACCAGGACTAAACCAGGACTAAAGCAGGACTAAACCAGGACTAAAGCAGGACTAAACCAGGGATTAAAGAAGGACTAAAGCAGGACTAAACCAGGACTAAACCAGGACTAAAGCAGGACTAAAGCAGGACTAAAGCAGGACTAAACCAGGATTAAAGCAGGACTAAAGCAGGACTAAAGCAGGACTAAAGCAGGACTAAACCAGGACTAAACCAGGACTAAAGCAGGACTAAACCAGCACTAAAGCAGGACTAAAGCAGGACTAAACCAGCACTAAAGCAGGACTAAACCAGGGATTAAAGCAGGACTAAAGCAGGACTAAAGCAGGACTAAAGCAGGACTAAAGCAGGACTAAACCAGGACTAAAGCAGGACTAAACCTGGACTAAACCAGGATTAAAGCAGGACTAAAGCAGGACTAAACCAGCACTAAAGCAGGACTAAAGCAGGACTAAAGCAGGACTAAACCAGGACTAAAGCAGGACTAAACCAGAACTAAAGCAGGACTAAAGCAGGACTAAACCAGGACTAAACCAGGACTAAAGCAGGACTAAAGCAGGGCTAAAGCAGGACTAAACCAGCACTAAAACAGGACTAAAGCAGGACTAAAGCAGGACTAAAGCAGGGCTAAAGCAGGACTAAAGCAGGACTAAACCAGGACTAAACCAGCACTAAAGCAGGACTAAAGCAGGACTAAAACAGGACTAAAGCAGGACTAAACCAGCACTAAAACAGGACTAAAACAGGACTAAAGCAGGACTAAAGCAGGACTAAACCAGCACTAAAACAGGACTAAAGCAGGACTAAAGCAGGACTAAACCAGCACTAAAACAGGACTAAACCAGCACTAAAACAGGACCGGTCTAGTCCTGTTGGGATCCTGGTTTGAGACGCTCTTAAAGGAAAAGTAACGTTTTTTACAATCTGAGCCTTATTTCGGTAATAAAACAAGTTGTTTTACTCACCCATAGCACTTTGGTGTCATATGGAGCATTTCCAGAGATGTTTTAGATTAGCGTTAGGCTAACGCCGTTAGCCTAGCGCGACTTCTAGCCATAGCTCGGGGCATATAATATATTCCCCGAGCTGTAATATGCCCCGTGCGGGCTCCAAATAACACAAACTTTAGCACTTTTCAAATCATAGAAGCTCGATGTCTTTAGTCTATGATTTCGTTTGAGTCAAAAGTGGCCTGTAATCCGAGATGTATCCATAGTTTACAGCTTTGCGTTCCATGTTTGGGTCCCGGGAGCTGAGAGCACAGTCCGCACATGCGCACTGGCCTCCTCATCTACTCGAAACTATGGCTAAATCTCAGATTACAGGCCACTTTTGACCACACGAAATCATAGACTAAAGACATCGAGCTTCTATGATTTGAAAAGTGCTAAAGTTTGTGTTATTTGGAGCCCGCACGGGGCATATTACATGCTCGGGGAATGCCCCGAGCTATGGCTATAAGTCACGTTAGGCTAACGGCGCTAGGCTAACGGCGTTAGGCTAACGGCGTTAGCCTAACGCTAATCTAAAACATCTCTGGAAGTGCTCCATATGACACCAAAGTGATATGGGTGAGTAAAACAACTTGTTTTATTACCGAAATAAGGCTCAGATTGTAAGAAAGAAAAAAAAACGTTACTTTTCCTTTAAGAAACAGTTTCAAATATTTTGGTTTTAAATTCCATAAACTTGGAATTCTGATTCATCCTGATAAAACAAAACACAAAAACACCATGTCCTGTTTATTTTAGTTTTAATTTGCACCAATCCTGAATTTAGTCCTGGTTCAGTCCTGGTTTGGTCCTGGTTCAGTCCTGGTTTGGTCCTGGTTCAGTCCTGGTTTGGTCCTGGTTTGGTCCTGGTTTGGTCCTGGTTTGGTCCTGGTTTGGTCCTGGTTTGGTCCTGGTTTAGTCCTGGTTTGGTCCTGGTTCAGTCCTGGTTTGGTCCTGGTTTAGTCCTGGTTTGGTCCTGGTTTAGTCCTGGTTTGGTCCTGGTTCAGTCCTGGTTTGGTCCTGGTTCGGTCCTGGTTTGGTCCTGGTTTAGTCCTGGTTCGGTCCTGGTTCAGTCCTGGTTCGGTCCTGGTTTAGTCCTGGTTTAGTCCTGGTTCGCTCCTGGTTTAGTCCTGGTTTGGTCCTGGTTTAGTCCTGGTTTGATGCATCACTGTGGCTGTGGCGCCCTCTTGTGGTCACCAGATGCGGATGATCTGGGCTCAGGCTGAAACTCAAATGTGAAACACGTGAATGAAACTAACACTCCTACAGGGTTAAAGCTCCACTGCGGAACATTTCCTCACATTAGAACAGGGTTAAAGCCGCACTATGGAACATTAAACAGCACCAAGGTCAGCTCCTTTAATCTGCAGTGATAATAGACTTCCTTCACCCCGGACACTTCCTCCAGCTCCTCCGTGGGGACCCCAAGGTGTTCCCAGGCCAGCCGGGACACATAGTCCCTCCAGTGTGTCCTGGGTCTTCCCCGGGGCCTCCTCCCGGTGGGACGTGCCCTGAACACCTCCTGAGGGAGGCGTCCAGGAGGCGTCCAGAACAGACGCCCGAGACACCTCAGCTGCTCCTCTCCACGTGGAGGAGCGGCGGCTCTACTCCGAGCTCCTCTGTGTCTCTGTGGGTCTGAGGCTGGTGGAACAGAGCGTGTGGAGCTTTGGAGATGGAGACAGAATAATAATGAAGCGCTCCTCAAACATGTGAGTGAAACAAACACAACTCCAGGTCACAGCGTTAGAACTTTAGAACACTGGAACATTCAACCATTAGACCATTCAGACATCAGACCACTAGAACATGAGAACATGACAGTTAGAACGTTACAACATGAGAACATGACAGTTAGAACATGAGAACATGACAGTTAGAACATGAGAACATGAGAACATGAGAGTTAGAACATGAGAACATGAGAGTTAGAACATGAGAACATGACAGTTAGAACGTTACAACATGAGAACATGACAGTTAGAACATGAGAACATGACAGTTAGAACATGAGAACATGAGAACATGAGAGTTAGAACATGAGAACATGACAGTTAGAACATGAGAACATGAGAACATGAGAGTTAGAACATGAGAACATGACAGTTAGAACATGAGAACATGAGAGTTAGAACATGAGAACATGACAGTTAGAACATGAGAACATGACAGTTAGAACATGAGAACATGAGAGTTAGAACATGAGAACATGACAGTTAGAACATGAGAACATGACAGTTAGAACATGAGAACATGACAGTTAGAACATGAGAACATGAGAGTTAGAACATTAGAACATGAGAACATGAGAGTTAGAACATGAGAACATGACAGTTAGAACATGAGAACATGAGAGTTAGAACATGAGAACATGAGAACATGACAGTTAGAACATGAGAACATGACAGTTAGAACATGAGAACATGACAGTTAGAACATGAGAACATGACAGTTAGAACATGAGAACATGACAGTTAGAACGTTACAACATGAGAACATGACAGAACGTTAGAACATGAGAACATGACAGTTAGAACGTTACAACATGAGAACATGAGAGTTAGAACGTTAGAACATGAGAACATGGATTCTACCTGGACGACTGAGGGACTTTTCACGCATGACAGTTAGAACATGAGAACATGACAGTTAGAACATGAGAACATGACAGTTAGAACATGAGAACATGACAGTTAGAACATGAGAACATGAGAACATGACAGTTAGAACATGAGAACATGACAGTTAGAACATGAGAACATGACAGTTAGAACATGAGAACATGAGAACATGACAGTTAGAACATGAGAACATGACAGTTAGAACATGAGAACATGACAGTTAGAACATGAGAACATGACAGTTAGAACATGAGAACATGAGAACATGACAGTTAGAACATGAGAACATGACAGTTAGAACATGAGAACATGACAGTTAGAACATGAGAACATGAGAACATGACAGTTAGAACATGAGAACATGAGAACATGACAGTTAGAACGTTAGAACATGAGAACATGAGAGTTAGAACGTTAGAACATGAGAACATGGATTCTACTTGGACGACTGAGGGACTTTTCACGCATGACAGTTAGAACATGAGAACATGACAGTTAGAACATGAGAACATGACAGTTAGAACATGAGAACATGAGAACATGACAGTTAGAACATGAGAACATGACAGTTAGAACATGAGAACATGACAGTTAGAACATGAGAACATGACAGTTAGAACGTTACAACATGAGAACATGAGAGTTAGAACGTTAGAACATGAGAACATGGATTCTACCTGGACGACTGAGGGACTTTTCACGCATGACAGTTAGAACATGAGAACATGACAGTTAGAACATGAGAACATGACAGTTAGAACATGAGAACATGACAGTTAGAACATGAGAACATGACAGTTAGAACGTTAGAACATGAGAACATGACAGTTAGAACATGAGAACATGGATTAAATCTCACAGGGGTCAGTTTTGTGTCATCCAGGACCTTTAAATGTCCATTTGCGTCATTTTCAGCTCAGAACACACTCCGGGAGGAGCTCGGAGTAGAGCCGCCGCTCTGAACCTGCAGTGGTTTTGTTCGTAACCATAGAAACTTAAAGGGATAGTGCGTTTTTTTATTTTATATAAATCTGTATGGCTTCCCCTTCAACAGTGTCGTGAGATTAACACTGACTTACCCCTGACAGCGTGATCTGACCCTGGTTCTCCTCCGGTAACGTAGCTCGTAAACGTAGTTCCGGTAAGTTCACGGGGTCATTTAATAAAGCTTGTTTTTCTTCTTAAAACAACATTTGTCCAAAAAGTGATATATTTGTGTCACAAACAGTTGTCCGCTAAAAATTCAGCAGTGTTTTTCGCATATTTTCTCTCTAGATTAGTACCACTGCGCTCAGGTTAGCCTATTAGCCTGTTCACTTGTAAACTTCCACTTACGGCGGATGTCGCCGTACCGCATCCGCCGTACACATCCGCCGTACACATCCGCCGTACACATCCGATAAAAGTGAACAGATTTTTAGCAGACAACATGTGACGTAAATATGTCACTTTTTGGACAAATGTTGTTTTGAGAAGAAAAACAAGTTTTATTAACTGTCCCTGTGAACTTACCAGACCTACTGGACCTGGTCCGGTCCTGGTCTGGTCCTGGTTTAGTCCTGGTCTGGTCCTGGTCTGGTCTTGTCTGGTCCTGGTCTGGTCTCTGTCCATGGTCCTGGTCTGGTCCTGGTCTGGTCCTTGTCTGGTCCTGGTTTAGTCCTGGTCTGGTCTCTGTCCATGGTCCTGGTCTGGTCCTGGTCTGGTCCTTGTCTGGTCCTGGTTTAGTCCTGGTCTGGTCTCTGTCCATGGTCCTTGTCTGGTCCTGGTTTAGTCCTGGTCTGGTCCTGGTCTCTGTCCATGGTCCTGGGGTCCTGGTCTGGTCTGGTCCTGGTTCGGTCCTGGTTCGGTCCTGGTCTGGTCTCTGTCCATGGTCCTGGTCTCTGTCCGTGGTCCTGGTCTCTGTCCGTGGTCCTGGTCTGGTCCTGGTCTCTGTCCGTGGTCCTGGTCTGGTCCTGGTCTCTGTCCGTGGTCCTGGTCTCTGTCCGTGGTCCTGGTCTCTGTCCGTGGTCCTGGTCTGGTCCTGGTCTCTGTCCGTGGTCCTGGTCTGGTCCTGGTCTCTGTCCATGGTCCGTGGTCCTGGTCTCTGTCCGTGGTCCTGGTCTGGTCCTGGTCTCTGTCCGTGGTCCTGGTCTGGTCCTGGTCTCTGTCCATGGTCCGTGGTCCTGGTCTCTGTCCGTGGTCCTGGTCTCTGTCCATGGTCCTGGTCTGGTCCTGGTCTCTGTCCGTGGTCCTGGTCTCTGTCCGTGGTCCTGGTCTGGTCCTGGTCTCTGTCCATGGTCCTGGTCTGGTCCTGGTCTCTGTCCGTGGTCCTGGTCTGGTCCTGGTCTCTGTCCGTGGTCCTGGTCTCTGTCCGTGGTCCTGGTCTGGTCCTGGTCTCTGTCCGTGGTCCTGGTCTGGTCCTGGTCTCTGTCCGTGGTCCTGGTTCGGTCCTGGTCTGGTCCTGGTCTCTGTCCGTGGTGCTGATTCATTCTTGTTTCTCTGGGGTTTTTGTCTCAGGATTTGTGGCTCATTTTATTAATTTAAACAGATTTAAAGTTTCATGGTGACGGGAGAGTTTTATTTATGGACCAAAGGAAGTCCGAGTCCGAACGGGACCGTGAGAGGAACAAGACCGACTCCTGAGGCCCGGATCAGGACAGAACCTGAGCCCAGAAGATTAAACTGAACCAGAACTAAACCAGGTCTACGCTTAGACTAGACCAGGACCAAATAAACCACTATGAACGTGTTCTAGGTTCAGTCCTGGTTTAGTCCTGGTTCAGTCCTGGTTTAGACCTGGTTCAGTCCTGGTTTAGTCCTGGATTAGTCCTGGTTTAGTCCTGGTTCAGTCCTGGTTTAGACCTGGTTTAGTCCTGGTTTAGTCCTTGTTCAGTCCTGGTTTAGTCCTGGTTCAGTCCTGGTTTAGTCCTGGTTTAGTCCTGGTTCAGTCCTGGTTCAGTCCTGGTTCAGTCCTGGTTTAGTCCTGGTTTAGACCTGGTTCAGTCCTGGTTCAGTCCTGGTTTAGTCCTGGTTTAGACCTGGTTTAGACCTGGTTTA